>VKOC01020284.1:0-56178 GCA_009364415.1 Spea multiplicata
TATATATATATACAGTGTACAGTATATGTATTTCTAGATGTGTACCAGTTTTATATCAGTGACATTTCTATAAATTGCCCTAAACCATAAAGACGCTTAAAAAGTGATAATTTTAAAATGTATACATGAATTTAAACTGAACTTTTTGTTAATTATGTAAAAATTTGCACTTGTTAGATCTTATTCATTAAAGCGAGAGCTCCTTAGAGCTGAATATAGTACAAAATGCCATGATGAAGAAAGATCTTTGAGAAAACCCCAAAAATGTTTGGATCCAAGGGTAGTGTTTTGTTTGAGATACATTTTAAAATGAAATCTATTTTCTTAACCCCTTAAGGACAATGAGCGGTCCCTAAACCGATTGAAAACAATGCATTTTATGCCCGTACATGTACGGGCTTTGTCATTAAGGGGTTAATCTTAAATTTTTTTGTTTGTTCCCCCTTCTTTAAATGTTATGGTTTTACATATCAGGACATAGTAACAAACATCTGTTTCTTAGCCATTATAAAAATTAGGTAAATACAACCTCAAATGAGCAACAACATATGAAATATTACATTGTGTCATGATTTATTCAACATAATAAAGCCAAAATGGAGAAGCCATGTATGAAAAACTAAGTACACAGTTACTGCTTCCATAGGATTTAAGATGCTAAGTAGCAGAGAGTTGCTGCTAATAAAATGCCCTTGATTAATTGATCATCAGCAAGTATGGCCACCTCTATAAAAGCCAAAGTTTTATCAGTTTGCTGGTCTGGAGCATTTAGATGTGTGTTAACACAATGCAGGTTACAGAATGGTTACATATTCACTCCATTTGCACCCTTTTGTGCTTACCTGCCTATAGAATATGCATCCCTGTTTGTAAAATATCATGATGGACTGCACATGCCCACGTGCTTCTGGGATTAATGTATATGCTGATATGAACACTGCCCAAAATAAAAAGTATTTCCAAAAAAAAAATCCCAAACAATTTCTCTAAATCATGATGATGCTCTTTTGTTCTATTTTTATGTTTACATAATGCAAAACGATGATGTGCTTAAAATACTTTACAGACTGAAACACAACTGTAATTCTTGAGATAAAAATTAGTAGATAAATATCTTGGACTCTCCCCAGTGACCACAGTAAAACCTTATTAGATAAAGATCAGCATCGACTAAAACCTCAAGACTTGCTAGATCTGTGAGATGCTGTTTAACTCCTTAATAAACACCCAGAGAGTGTCTCTCTCTCTCTGCACCTCTCTCTCGCTCTCTCTCTCCACCTCTCCCTCCCTCTCTCTCTCTCTCTGCACCTCTCTCTCTCTCTCTTCTCTGCACCTCTCTCTCTGTTCTGCACCTCTCTCTCTCTCTCCTGCACCTCTCTCTCTCTCCTTCTCTGCACCTCTCTCTTCTGCACCTCTCTCTCTCTTTTCTCTGCACCTCTCTTCTGCACTCTTCCTCTCTCTCTCTCTCACCTCTTCTCTCTCTGCACCTCTCTCCCTCTCTCTCTCTCTCTCTATCTGCACCTCTCTCTGCACCCCCTCTCTCTCTTCTATTCTGCACCTCTCTCTCTCTGTCTGCACCTCTCTCTCTCCTGCCACCCCTCTCCTCTCTCTAACTGCACCTCTCTCTCCTCTGTCTGCACGCTCTCTCTCTCTGCACCCTCTCTTCTCTCTATCTGCACCTCTCTCTCTCTCTCTGTCTGCACCTCTCGCTCTCTGTCTGAACCTCTCTCTCTCTATCTGCACCTCTCTCTCTGTCTGCACCTCTCTCCCTCCTTCACTTTTCGCCTGTTCTGCCTGGTATGCTGCAGTGTTTAGTGCTATAGTGGGTCTGCATGATCTTTTCCTAGCCTTGTTAATCCAACTCATTCCTTATCTTGTGCGTTTCTTACCCTTTCCATTGACATTTTAAATGAACATAAGAAACATCTGCAGGAAAAAGCAATACAGCATACCTTTGCACAATCACAAAATGGTTCATTTATCTCATTACATTTCTCAGTGCCCACCGAGATTTCTCTTTTGATAAGAGAAGTTCATTATGATCCATGGGCCACTTTGGATCAATTGAACTAATTTACTACCTGACTCTATGCCAATGCACTGACCTAACACCTGTTTTCAGTTCACTCTACTTGACATGGGTAATAAAAAATGGGTAATAAAGACTTGCTGCTAACGTCTCTTTTAACATTGCTGTCATCAACATTTCTCAAAACTACTACCATTGCAGATGTAAAAATGATGTACACAAAAAAACAACTTCTGGCTTCTCAATTACGGTACAGTAAAATTAATATTTAATTTTAATAAAAATTAATTTTAGGGGACTCTAGAAATGATGCAGAAGCTGGCAAAAAACAGGCTTCTCGACCAGCTTGGATACAGTTATTGCTTGGATCAAAATGAGGTGATGAAAGACGCTTTACAAGCATCTGACAAAATGTTTGGGCAGCCGATAGGATAGGTGACATTTCCAGGTCTTTATATAAAAAAAAATACACTATGTATTAACCAAATGGACTTTCAGTGTCACATGCCTGGCAGCTCATTCATAGCAAAGTAATACAACAGAAAGCAGAAAGCTTTTAGTAAACTCTGACATGTTTTCATCTAAGAAATCTAGATCTACCATAGACACATAAGCGTGTGGACACCTTTATTTCCCTTATTATGAATCCACCTCTGCCACATTTTGTTGTGACCCTGGGGTGGCCACATTGGCCATATTTTCCAAGACACGCATACTGCTACTCAGCCATGGTAAAGTGCTTCCCCCTGCAGCAAGTGAGATGAATAAACTCACAGAAGGCAATCAGTTATTCATTCTGCTAACTTCAGAGCAACCTTTAACATGTGTTGGTCACCAATATGTGTGCCTCTTTTGTTGCCTCATCATACTCCATCAATTTGACTGAATAAGGTTGATAGAATAGATTGGGCCACCACAAGCATACCTCCCACCCAGTTTAACAAAACCATAAATCTGTCACCAGTTATGTAGATATAAGTCGTTGAAGCATTTCTTAACTCTCATAAAGGGTTTATATATATATTTATTTATTAGAGTAGAGGTTATAGCCATATTAGTCCAGTGGTGTGAAGATCTAATAACAGATGGAATAAGTATCTTGTGATAATACCTCTTTTATTGGACTAACAGAATTTTGGAATGACAAGCTTTCGGGAGCTTTTCTCCCTTTCTCAAGTCTAAAACATTTGTGAGCAAAAGGACACATAGAATTCAATGTTGTGTGGCAGGGGAGGGGGGCTTACTGCCCAGATCGGATAAGGAAGGGTGAGGTTTGAGAGGTGGTTTTAGCACTGACACAGGAGAAAAAAAATACGCTAGTGCTCACACACAGGAAATAGAATGTAGTGATGAATATAGGGGTGGGAATGTATATGTCTACACATGTTGCCACATATACAGGTAAATATGGATGAACATGGCGCACTAAAAAAATACAGTACATATAGCAGGTGGGGGGTTATGTAAAACCCAAATCGGCATTGAGGCCTCTATTCTTGCTGTTGAAAAGTTGAATCATTCTGAATTAAAAAGTTTTTCTTTCTTGGGTATTACTGAAGTCTCCTTTCAGCACCTTGATTTTTAGGTTCTTGATTGATGGTCATGTTGGGTGAAATGGTGTCCCACAGGGGTGCAATAGGAATTTTCCTTGTGGTGTTTAATGGAATGTAGCATCCTAGGTCACATTTACTACATTACTAGATATGCAGGTGTATGATCCTTTAATACTGTAGGTCTTGCTGGTGAGAGAGGCTATGTTGTCTGTGCATACGTGTTGGCACAGTTTGCAGAGGGGCCTTTTGCATGCTGTGGTCCCTTTTTCTTTATTAATTCTGTCGATGGGTAGTGTCCTGCTAAGTAGTTTTTGTTGCAAAATTGGGGGTTGTCTGAAGGCCAAAATGGGGGTTTCAGGGAAGATGTTTCTTAGTGTCTCATCTTCTGCTTGCGTTGGCTGTAGGTCTTTAATGACTTTCCGGATTTCTTTAAGCGCTGGGTTGTAGATGACTACATGTGGTACACGTGTAGAGATTATTTTTCCTCTGTATTGTAGCAGGTGTGTGCGCGGAACTTTGAGTGCAGAGTTGATTTCTTTGTTGATAGTTTTTGATTTGTAGCCTTTCATAGATTAAGAGAGGTCGTTTAGATGCAGGTTGCGGTCATTGGGGTCAGAGAATATTCGATGGTACCTGGTTGCTTGGCTATTGATGATGCCCCGCTTAGTATGGGAGGGGTGAATGCTGGATTTATGGAGATAGCTGCATCTGTGGGTTTTCTGTAGAGAGAGGCGTGGGTTGTACCATTAGTACATCTTACTGTAGTGTCCAGAATTTTACGGATTTTGTGGAGTTCTCTCTCTCTCTCTCTCTCTCTCTCTCTCTCTCTCTCTCTCTCTCTCTCTCTCTCTCTATATATATATATATATATATATATGTGTGTGTCCTGGGCTCCTTTGAAGAAGTAGCTGCAATTCATCAAAATACTCAATTTTGTAAGATTTTTATTCCTGTTTAAGTGCCTATTTACGCTTTCTTGCTTCCGCAGGAAAGGTGACCTGCAGGGAAAGTGAGGAAAGAGTGATGAAATCATATACAAACCATTAGAAAACAGAATTTCCTCTTGATTAACCTCCATTAAGATCTCACATAAATTCTTTGCAATGAACAAGCTTACTCAGTATCCAGCTGACCTCTCTCTTTGGAGCCGTACCATAAATCACAGCAACAAAGCCAATCAATACCACTGTGTCACATATATATCAACTTCAAAGTAGGCACCTAATGGCAAATCACTTCTCCATTTCCGCACTTGTTCACAAAACAACATCCATAAACATTGAAGCTTTTAGCAGACATTAAGATTTAAGACTGTAAGGGCAACATTTTAATGTCTGAACAATATTTTTAGCTGGAAAAGATTGAGTTCATGCATTATGATTTTGGGATCCTCGGGTAGCCTATGGATTATCATTCAGATTACGTTTTATTACTACTCACTCAAAGAAGAGCCAGCAGAAAAGTGAGGGTACAAGGCTTAAATCTGCAGGTAGAAAAGCCGACTAAAACAAGTCCGTGTTACCTGCATGCTACGTTGTTCACTTTAATACTAAGCCGAGTGTCTCCATTAGCATAGCACCCACACACACTGAAAGATCATTGCTTATTATAACAACAGGGGCCTTTTTCAATCGTGTCTGGAAGTAGATTTCTAATTTGATAATGATTATTATTAAGGTTATTATCATAATATGATTAAAGAGCAGCAACATGTTCTGTATCCATGTACAATCCCCATACATGCTAACAGCTGGCGGGAAATTTTATGCTTTTTATGCAAACAAATTTGTGTGGATTCTATATATATATATAAAATGTATAATACTGTGCAAAAATGCTGTAAAGTAAGAATGATTTAAAAAATAGATAGGTTAATAGTTGGTCTCTATCATTTAACAAAATAAAAAGTGAATGAACAAAAGAAAAATCTAAATATATAAATATTTGGTGTGACCATCTTTTGACTTTAAAACAGCATCAATTCTTCTAGGTATACTTGTACACAGTTTTTAAGAAACCTGACAGGTAGGTTCCAAAATATTGTATAGTTCTTATGTGGATTTAGGCAGCCTGTGTTGCTTCTTTGTTCATGTAATCCTTGCAAACCCTCATTTTTCCATGCCCTTCAGTGAACAAACTGCCTTCTGCTGCAGCCAAATATTTCAAATCAGAACACCTGCTGCCATTTTTCTGCACCTCAGTTCCTGAGTTTTTGTAAATAGTTTAGTCACGTGGCCTTGTTTCCACATTGGCAATGGTGGCCTTTTGGCCCAAATGTTCCATGAAGATCACTTCTGACCAGACTTCTCTGTGTACAAAGATACCACTGTTTTCTACCACTGCTCAGCTGGTGGTACTTTTGGACATCTTCCAATTGTGAAGGGAAATAACCATGATGCTTATTTCATCAAGTTTCCTTGGCCAACCCCTGTTTCTGTGATTCTTTAACAAAAAAACTGGGACAGAACATCTGGAAACCCCTGTCTTCCTTAAAATTTCTGCCTGGGAGAGACCTTACTAATGCGGTATAACTACCTTGTGTCTTGTTGCTGTGCTCCATCATGCCATGGTGTATGACTTTTTGATATTTGGTTGTTCCTCCTGTTTTATTCACCCTACACATTTAGTTAATGATTGTGTTTCAACCTACATGTTAAATTGATTATCACTAGCACATGTTTGGTATAATTGTTTAATCGTACACCTAACTATATGCCTACAAACGTATCAAGACAAACCTATTCTTGGCTCATGCCCCGCTATGGCTAGAAAGCTAATATATATTTAGTCATCATTTTCATTTTACAATCCGCATTGGGTTTTTTTGTATGACATTCATACAGATACACTATTTTTGTCTATTTTAGGGAGTAAAAAAAACATCTGTGTGTTTCTGTGCCAGAGTAGTTTGCTTTAAAGACAAATCAAGTTTAATTTCTCCTAAACCATGAGTTGCCAGTTTTTTATGTCTTGAAACTTGCCTTTTTGTAGGTAACTGACTATGAGTCGTAAACATTTGAAAAGTTACGGATATCAGGCAATACCTCGAAAAATTACATCTGAAATATGTTTCCCGTGGATTAAGAAGCAATAACAATAAAAAAGTGATGTAGTTTCCGTTCCCTGGCACGTTTGCGCCTTGGCATGTATCTTGATAAATCCAGCTCTATGCTTATTAAAGTGAGAAGATTGGTGTCTTTTGACCTCACATTAAAAACCCATACCAAAATAACCAACAGCAATTCATTTCAAACCTCTTATGCCAAGCTGATTTTCATGTCGGCTATGTAGGAACTCAGAATGTGCTCTTGGAACCGTTAAGACAGTTTGATAATTGACTCCCTAATTATGCTTATAAACGCTGACAGTTTAGAGAGCCTCGGGACAAAAAATATACTTCTTGTGCAGAAGCCAAACCTTGTTGTATTAAGACAGAACGTCTAGACTGAATAGGAATCGGAATGATACTTTAAAATAAAGAGTTTTATTTTCTTTGCAAGACCTGTTACTGCAATTTCTAAAAAAAAATAAAAAAAAAGAACTTCTCGTCTTGCGTAATGGGATATATGCATCAGAAGGGCCCCGGTTTGAACAGGTATCCTGCAGTGACAATTTTAGGGACAGATGGTTTAACACAGCATGTGTTGAAGTAAACTTCTCTGTAAAGACGTCTCAGCTTTGTGTGGAACACAGTGATATTACTACAAAAACACTCTCTTGTTTCCCCTTAATGATTTTTCCATATGGTGGATTTGTGCACGCTTTTTTTTACAGGTTACATAAACATACTGAGATGCACGTGGGGAAGAATTATTCTTAGGACCTCAATCACTTCCCCTGTAATTACTTCTGCTGCATCCCCGTGAACCGTAGAATGGATACACAAACATTCTTAGCATAAATATTCAAACAATACAGAATGCTAAAGTGAACAGATAATGGCAGATGTGGAGCTGCATTATGGTTAGAGTAAATCTACAATGACATTATATTCAGGGTTGGAATGGCTTTAAGTAAGATCGGCCAAGGACAAAATATATTACTTTATCTTAATGTTTCATTTAAAGCAATGATGCCTTTATTGTCCCACTAAGGTGATAATTTTTTAAATGTTACCTAGAATTATTACCTTGTTCAAAGCCATTTAACCAGCCACAACCAACACCCATATATATTGACAATAAGATTCCCTAGGAAACCAAGACACATCATCATGGGTGTTATATTTATACCACAGGACATTCTTCATGTATGTCCCATGTCTGCTACAGTTGTGTATGCAAATGATACAATTTATTGTACATATAGAGCTGCCAGTAGTCCAGAGAGCTGAAAAACTTGCCAAAGGAGCCAACAGTCCAAGGTATATTCTGCCACACTAGGCCTGCTCCATAATACCTGAAACAGGTAGCCCTACTGGATGACCATTTTAACACCTGGATCAATACTGGGTCAGCTGGAAGATCTCCATTGTAACTGGCCCAAATATGACATCACATATTAGTGAGTGGTTGGAGGTACCCTAGACTGGGTTCCAACTTAAATATTTTCCAATAAGCCATTTTGGTCATGACGGCCCTGCTAAAATTAGGAATCTTACCAACTATGGGCACAGCTCCAAAATCTATTGTACCTTTTTTAGTTATTGATTTAGAAGCCATACATGAGCAGATCCACTACTTAAAGCACTGGACAAGGTCAAGTATGACCCTGGGCATGGGTATTTATTTTAAATTAGGTTTACTTTGGCACAACTCCTGAAGAAAACTCTGGGGATTTTTTTTGGTATGCAGTCCAGGTTACTGTTAAAGGTCAACGTTCTCCTACATTTTTTTTTTTTTTATCATTTACATTGAATTTGTTCTGAATGTGTCTCAAACGCAGTCTGTAGAATGAAAGCCAAAGGTACAGTACAATACTTTTACTGTTCTCATCAACAAGATTCCAAGTTCAAATAATGATTTTGTGAATAAATCATGTTCGGTAAAAATAGTACTAAAATGCAAAATGTTCTCCTTTTTTAACAAATACCTTCTTTTGCTGTGTGTATCTTACTTGGACCAGGAACAAGTTATAAAACGTAACTGTCTGTGATAGAAACAAACCTGTTTTGTTTTATAGACATGATGAACGTATTATTTTAATATCATATTTTTCATCTGGTTTCAGTTTACAAAAAGGTGCAAGAGTTACCCAGTTCCAAGAGCTCATTATGGAGTACACATTTTTATTCCTTACAGATGTTTACAACCTATATTATTGGAAAAGATGGAGATTGACCAAAGATATATATTTTTAGAACATAACATTTTAGAAACATAATTTTCTGATCAAGACTGCCTGGAGATTACTTTCTGTATCTGTAGCAAAGGTATTGTAAAAAAGAAAAAATGTCCGAATTCAATCATTGGCTCTTTGCAGAGTCGCTTTTAAGATAAGGGTTTATATGCATTATCGGTTCCTCTAACTGCATTGTGCTTATGTAAATAAAGGTATAATGCAGTTCAAAACGCATTAAGTTACAGGTAGAAAAAGCCCAGCTCTGATCAATACTGATTATTATTATCTTTTATTTATATAGCGCAAACAATTTACGCAGCGGGAGTAGGGTTAAACCTTTTACCCGGTTGCAACTAGAAAATCATCTCTTATTGAAAGTATTTTTTTTCCTATTTAAGATTAAAAGATTATATAATAGTGTATTTGTATTTGTGGAAAATATATTAAATATATAAAGAAGGTAATCAATTGTATAATAGTTATTCAAAATTATATAAAATTAATCTCCAAATGTCACGGATTAGTTCAATTCAAAGAAGATGACACCAAATCTAAAGTACGGTTCAACTGGGAAAGAGTATTAGGGAGAGAATTACAGGATGACCAATGGTATAAACCCACAAAGTGAAAGACACTACTCACTGCTTACATAAAATAGAGCTTCACTATAAAATACTACATAGATGGCCCTCATCCCAAAAATGTTATATAAAATCAACCCAAATGTGTCTATACTGGTGGTGTGATTTGTTAAAAGGTAGTTTCCTACATTTCTTAGGTGAGATTGGTTTAATGTGGGGACAATTTGGAATCAATTTGGAATCAGATTGTTTACAGATTATCAAAGATCATTTAAGACATTAAAAAGCCACCTGAACTTGTTTTATTCCAATTCAATACTCCAAAAAATATCTCATTATACAAATTATGTTAGCCACAAAACTAGATTTTGGCTTTAACAAGAAATTCTGAAATACAATATCAATATAAAATGGAAAAAATGTCTATTTCTATAATTGTAATAATGCTGTATTTGGAAAAATATGGTTTCCTTGACTAAATATTAATCCTATAGACTATATTGACGCATTGTGGATATCTGTGCAAATTTACCCTTCTAGTTATCAAAATAACCCTCCTTCCAGGTTCTGTAAAATTAATATTAACTAGACTTGCGCACGACCAGCAAAATCACTTTAGACTAATTTTTTGTTTTGTTTTTGCCGTGTTCGTTTTCCGGCAACGAAAATTGTGAGCCTTTTTTTAAATTTGGAATGACATTAGGGGGGGAGTTCCCAAAAAAAAATGGTCGCTGACACCTTCTGGACTCACCTTTCATGAAAGACATTTTGAAAAAAGATTCCCCCAGAGTTAGGACAGTCAAATAGGTGCAGCAGCTCTAGTAGTACGGCACTGGGCCTGAACAGGCACATACTGACAGATGATAGGCACATGCAGACCCGTGGCGCAGGACTGATTTTCCACCACAATATTATAGAATATTTTCTGAAAACGGTTCCCCTAATGTAAGGGCAGTCAAATAGGTGTAGCAGCAGTAGTAGAGTACTGGGCCTGGGCAGGCAGACAGTCCAGTGGAGCAGAACTAAATTTCCCCCATATTATATATTATACATTATATTGTCGCAAATATTTATCAATGAAGAATGATACATAATATGACAGAAAGATAATAAAATTACATTCTCCACAAATTAACACAGTTGGCCATTTATGCTACCAGCCAAACCTGTAATCGACTAAAACCCACTCAGGAACAGGGGAAACATGTCTGCTGTCTACAGTAGTCACTACAGCTTCTCCAATCCACCCCATTACAGTACATTTTCTGCACTAAAATAAACAATTCACTTGCAGTATGGTAGGTGGAGAACGTGGACAAATCATGATGAATTTTTGCAGTCCGTTTTGGCCAGTTACAATTTTTGTTACAAATAGTTCTAACAAAAACGAAGGCACAAGTCTAATAATAACACTATTATTTTTATTAAAATAAAACAGCCTTTTTGTTTTTGGTTAGTCAGATAAAATTGTTTATTGTGAATCATATTAAATATTAAATTACATGTTTTGTAAATTCTTGTAATCTTTCGTGTAATGTTTTAAATTTTACCATGGTGCCCCTACCTAGATGCTAAATAAAAGGTAATTAATTCCCCTGCTTATTATAGATTACAGTCCAAAAAAAATCTGTATTTTTTGAAAGAGACAAAACTGGCTGTATTTGAAGTAAACAAGCACTTTAAAAATGCAGCCGCAAATTTTTGCATGGTTCTTTTAGGCACAGAAACAAAACAAAACAAAAATACTGGACCGCTTCTATATTACTTGTTCTCGAGGAATGCTAATGTTATGTTGCGCTTGTCCTTGTAAAACAACAAAACGCTCTAAATGTAACATTTGTCTGGTTAATTTTTATAGCAATACAAAAATGAATTTGTGTCAACAATAAGGAAAAATAACAACTTAATGAAACAAGGGACAACGAAAACTTGGCTGAGTAACAACACAAAAAAAATAGCGAGCAAACAGAGCACGTGTTTAGTCAAGCAAGGTATGGTCAGTGCAATAAAACTTTCATTAGGCTGGATACTTCTCCCTAGATAATTTACTGAAAATTGTTTGCCAAGTCTACACTGTGGGAATTTAATTACTGTGGTAATTTATAGCCATTTTAAAAACAAGCTCCCTAGAAGTATCTATATATTATGTGCTATTTTTTTGTCATCGATTTTTTTACCATGTTAATATCCTCACAAGTTTTGGCCTTATGAAAAGTAATAGGATGTGAGACTGGAAATAGTTAAGAAAATCAATAATCCTTGAAAGTTAATAAAACCACAGTGGAGAGAATTTATCTATTGAGTGTAAGGAAATATGTTGTATTTTTTTGTGACAGGAAGATTATGATAAAATTACAGAAATGTCTTTTAAAAGGCATACTTAAGTGCTTAAAGACGCCAGCTTAGGGATCCTAGATCCCCAGGTGGACTATGAATTTAAAGTTGACATTGAGGTATGCCAACACCTCACAGTTTTTTTGGGGGGTTAGTCTTGATTTTCAGGCACAGTCATCAACCAGTTGGGGAGATTCTCTGATCTCCCCTGGCAGGCCCAGAGAGCTGTACCATCAATGGAGGTCCCAGCTGTTCCAATGTAGGTCTGTGCTGTTAATTCTCTATATGGACAAAAGTATTGGGACCATTATTTCAACACGGATTTTTATGATATTGCATTCTAAATACATAGACATTAATATGAAGTTGTTCCGACTGTAGCAGCTATAACAGATTTCCACATGATTTTGGAGAGTTTCTGTGAGAATTTTTGCCCATTCTTCCAGTAGAGAATTTGTGAGGCCAGGTGCTAATGTTAGATAAGGAGGCCTAGCTCGCAATCTCTATTCCAGTTCATCCCGCAAGTGTTTATCACAATATATATATATATATATATATATATATATATTATATATGTATATGTATATATATATATAATATATATATATATATTGTATGGATGCATGATTCTAAGGAACACATAAGGGAAACTCATAGGAATTTCATTAAGTAAATTTGGAAGCTGGGGTACTAGGGTGGTCTTTACAAGGTCTTTACGAGCGTTGAAATAGGTGTGGTGGTGATTCTAGCATCGACTGCAGACTTTATCTTGCAAAGGATTGAAGGAAAGCTGTCATGGAGATGGGAGGAGAACTTAGATGAGGTAATGTGATAAGAAAAAGGACTGTGAGGGAGAGGAATGATGGGGAAACTCTTATGGAGAGAGGACATTCTAAAAAAGAAAGCTTTATAGAAACCAGGTTGAGAGCCCCAGAGAAAATTGCATTTATCTCCAAAGAGTGACTTGTTTGGCAAAGCAACCAGTTGACAAATAAGCATCTCTCATATGTAACTATTTCATTTTTTCATAAATAGTTACTTAAAAACTCCATTTGGCCAACAAATGGTTATAAAGCAAAAATGAAACGTTATCGTATACTTACAGCTAGCACTGAATGCTTCTTGTAGTCCTGCCTCTCTCATGTTTTTAGGTCTGTCCTTGGAAGAAGTTTAACAGTGTGTAAAACGACACTGATTTCTCGCAATGTTCATTTTATTGCGGCCATCTCTTTTGATATCACAGAAGATGAAAATACATTCATCATGTAAATCAACAAACTCTGAAGGTGTCAAAATCAGGATGCCATTGATGTAATAAAGCAAAGGGACGCAATCTAAAAGAGACAAAGGGATTTACTTTCTACACGTGGCAGACATTAAGGAGTATTTATTGATTATATAAGTCAGGAAGGTCAAGTGCATCTGGAGCCAGAAGTATAGATATAAATATTTTACAGGCCCAGCTTTGTCCTCCAATCTCTCTAACATAACAGATAACGCTCTTGATGTTATATAGAATATATAGTGCAAAATGAATCATAGGTTTGAAATGTGCACATAACATAAATACAATTGGATTTAGATGAGAGGGGAATTTAACAAATGAAATGCCACATCTTAGAATAAAATTATTTAAATTGAAAAATTAAAGAGCATATTTAGGGTTAAGATATATTTCATTTTAATTTCATTGAATATTTTGAGTTAACGTGACTATATCTTGACTATTACTTGACTATCTAATGATAGTGGACTTTAATCCTCCTAAAATCTGTCTACCAGTGACCAGTTCTGATTTTATTAGAAATGGAATCAATTGTAGCCTTATTATTGAATAAAACATTTTTCACACTGTGGGCCTTTATAATGTTTGGTTCACCCCTACATAATTGGTGTTAAAAGAGTCATCATAGGCCTTGATGAATAGCATCATAAAAATATATACATGTTGTTAGGTATGTAAATACTAGAAGCTTCTACACAGAAGGCCAAAGAGACATGTAGTTAGTCGTCGCTTGAGAAATGCATCATATGTTGCCATAACAACAATATATCTGAAGAATCATTTGTTACCATGACAATTGCATTTCAGACAATTACTTCAAGAGAATAATTTTGTGCCTTATATAAATGCTCTGGTGTGGGCTTTAGTAAATATTGAACATATCCTATTAATATGAGATTCTACAGTAAAGAGCATTTTGTTTACATAAATATAGTATATTTATGTGTTATTGTACAAATGTTTAGCTTACAGTAAGTGTGGATGTTTAAGATATATATATATTATATATATATATATGTATAGATAAATAGATATAGATATATATAGATATAAAACTGATATTAAAAAATCTCAGATTTCCTCAAAGGAAAATATTACCAAATCCTTGGATAGGATGCCTGTGAGGGGGCCACACATTTAGTTCTTTGTACAAATTTTATGTAAAGTTGTTTTAACATTTCAGTAAAACTGTTACAAAAAATATCATAAACTTTAGAATTGCTAATCAGTCCACTACTTGATATATTTTGTTGTTGTTGTTCATTATATTTTAATGAGATGTGCCATGGCATCTGCACTGGAACTCTGTATATATTATGAATTAAAATGTGAGTTCATGAACATTTCTAAACATTCAAGTTTAAGTAGTACTCTTGATCACCTCAAGTGCAAAATATATTTTGTAAAAAATCCCATTGTACCTGCAAATAACACATCTGAGAATACCTTGAAAGATTTGACATTGTTGTGATCTTCATGTATATGTTGCCATGGTTACAATTTTACATATGCATTAGATACATTTTAGCTGGATTTAAAAAAATGGCATCAAAGGCCATATTTTAATGATATATTTGATTTAACCTCAGAATTGTAGAAAATATGGAACCCCTCACCTTCCCATGAATGTTCCAAAAATAGGCATTCACTAAGAGTAGGGGGATATGCCTGATAAACATTTTATTAACCAATTAAAAATTGAATAAAACTAATATGGATTTGGGAATAAAAATGCTTTCCACAATAAAATGACTCCAATTTGCCCTAAATGGTCCTAGTTCTGCTAGCTTTTTCCCATCCCTATGATCATTTCTAAAGCTATATATCCAAAATCCAAAAGGTTGCTTTACCCCCTGAGTGTCATGATAAAAGATGCTATTTTAGTAATAACCGATACATTTTTATTATTTAAAATTATAGTGTTCTCCAGTCTACCATAAAACCACTTTCCTGCTACCACCAATTAAACATCTAGCTGGGTAAAGATGCTGAATTTTATACTGAGCTTATGAATGGTGCTCAAAACTTTGAACACTGGGTGGTTATATTTCAAAATTGGCCTGCTGTGGTGACTGGCTATATGAAAGTGCAATGTTTTGTGCTTCTAGGGTTTTCATAGCGCAATGATGCCTATCTTGTGGTATGAGAAGGATATTCTACAAAGGAAATAATTCAAAAAGGCAAAGTAATGGAGGGGATATTTCATATTACTAGTGACACATATACTACTTTATACATTAAAATCAGACATTGCAGGTTCATGGAATGGCCGCCATAGAATGTTGAGGAATAACAGGGCAGAATGGATCTAAAAGTTGAAGCGCAAAGGTTGCACAGAAACAGAGCAGAGAGATCTATGTGAAGTAGATATAAATTGGTTTTGCCACAGAAAGCAGGTTCAAACATAGCCAATTATTGATAGCAGGTGTATATCGTAGGAATGTTGTCAGGAAAAGCAAACAATACAGTTTTGAAAACCCACGCCCCTTCTGGGGGCAGACCAATGAGAAACATGAGACCAACCCCTGAGGAAACTTTCTGGGGTTGGCTCTTCATAATCCATAGTGAAGCATGCAAAATTAAATGTTTCCATTCACATTCATCCATGCTTTCTTTTTTTTTTTAATTTTGCTTTATTTTTTAAGAAAACGATGTAGAGAATCTAGACATGAAAATGAAGGTTATTAGTACAGATTAATGGGATCTTCTCACTAAAGAGTGAGTTGGCAAGAAAGTTTGCATGAGAGTTGTGGTTTCACTATTCTTCATAATGAAGTGCCACCCCTGGCAAATTTCTCTGCAAAAATGACTGAGCTGGCCCTCTATTATGGATAATTAAACCACAGAGATTACTTTCCCAAACCTCACTGATTGAAATATGCTTTATACAGGGCTTTATACAAAGCCTATTGGAGCTAGCCCTTCATAATGCAAAGTCAGTAAGTTGAAACTGCAACTCTCCTGCCAACTCCCACTTAATGAATAAACCCAAATGCTGCCATAATGAGGCAGGAGTTACGGCATCAGCGGAAACATTACATGGGTAACTATAGAAATTAAACTACTTTCAGTGGTTTGCAGTTACATCGTTGTATAGAGATAACCTTCTTTAATTTGCTTGATTATAAGATGACCCCCAAAATCTGAATATTAATTTAGGGGAAAAAAACAGAACTTGAATATAAGACTACCCTATAGGAAAAAAGTTTTAGTAGTAAATATTCATGAAAACTATTGTTTCATATTTAATAAACACTATGATTGAGAAAAAAAAAATTTTGTTTAAATTTCCTATTATTTGCCAAACTGCCCCCCAGTTATGCTCATCTGACCCCAGAAATGCCTTATATCCTCCTATATGCCACTCTGCCCCACGATAACACACAGATAAATGTACTTTCTGGTTCTCTCTTTATATGTACTAAATATCTACTCATCTATATGATAATGGTATATGTCTAGGTTATATATATATATATCACCAAGTTTAAGATAAAGAAAAAAGTATATAATATCAGCCGTGGAGTAACCCCCAGAGGCTAGAAATCAATCCCAATCTCACTGCACAAAACATGGTTTGTAATGGAAATAAGGCAGAGCTGAAGTCTTGGTAAGTTCAGTTGCCATGGTAACATTGGCCTGATGGGTCTGTAGTTTGCCCCTGAGTTCCATTCCAATTGATCTCTATTTGTATTTGGCCGGAAAGGTCTTGCTTCTGGCCACTGGAGACATGAAAGCTGGAAAGGATGGCTATAAGCCAGCTGCAGCTAGATATACATTTCTTCTCTATATGTACAATTTTTCCGTTCAATAGAGACCTTTATTCTTGGAACCCTGCAACATCTTCCATAAAATCCAAAGTATATTATACGGCTGTGTATCAAACACAAGCTTTCTCACTAGAATAACAAATATGTGTGAGATTTTACAGTATATGTTTTGAAATACCAGAAATTCCTACATTAACTGTATTTTTGTCAAATACCTATGACCGTTAAACATGGTGTATATTTTGAAATGTAATCTGCATTTTTTTTGAATGCCTAAAAATGCAACTAATCCAAATTGTAGACATACTGCTCAGTATCAAACGCCATTTGATATTTGACTTATTGACCTCTGTGTAAATGTTTTGTGTGTGGAGACCCGCAGTGTATTGTTATCCTGAAATGCTGTTCACTAAACTATTCGTAGAAATGTTAAATGCATATGTATATTATTAAGGACGTAAGAGGAGTATGCTTTATTATTTCATTGTTCTAAATACACTACTTCAGTTTAGCCTGAAGGAAAAAAATTCCATGGCTGGTCTAATTGGGATTTCTCAATTTTACTATGGTAATAAAGAGAAGTCAAATAAATGTGTACGGTATATATATGTACGGTATATACCGTATATGTGTGTGTGTGTATATATTTGTACTCTAATATGTGGATATGTGGGTCAAAACGTAATGCATTAATCCAGTAGAGCCGGTGAAAGCAGCTGGAGAAATAACCACAGAAAATAATGGAACATTCCTGCAACATGCTCTAATTTAAACAGTTTGCACTAACTATTTACGGTTTTGTCTGCTGGTGATGATTCTGTCTGCTGGTGATGATCCATGTCTCCTACCCAGATTTACTTAGGTAGAAGAGGACAAAGGTTAGTAGAATCTGCTCAGGTATAGGTTACTCCTGATTATCCATTTGCTTTTAAGGCAGATACCTCAGGTTTAGCTTTTCTAAAAAGTTCTGTCTCTTTCAATCTTCTCCTACACCAATCCAGTGGACAAGTTTGTCTCTTCTCATGAAGGATTTGTCTGAAGCCACCCAACTAGACACAAAGAAACTGGCCTGCTTCTCAGATCCAATATGGGATTTCCAGTAGAGCAGAATTACTAGAAAATGCCCCTAACTGCTCAGAACTCATGAATCTATCTCTTTTTATTTTGCACATACTCACTACCTGCCATGTCCTAACGTATGCTTGCTGACATGGGGTAGTTCCCACCGATAGCTAACTGCCTTTTGTAAGAGGCTAATTTGTGGTGGTCACTTGCTCCTTCTACTAGTTGCCTTTTGTGTAGCACTAGCACTGGGATATGGCAAGTGCTAAGGACCTGTGCCAGAAAGACTCCAGCCCCTGCTTCCTCATAGGCAACATATGTGAGAGGCATTCCAGCACATTGAGTGCTACCATAGTCATAAATATTTCTTGGGACTCTAGAATATTCAGATGTTTCAGGAGTGCCGGGTGTCTCCAGTGATGCATCGAGGCATCGAGATGGAAAAACATCTTGCAATAACAAAAAGTGAAGGAAGCTGATTCAGGATTTTTATCAACCTTTTGAAAATGTAGTATTCCTTCTATGTTTAAGATACCATTGATTTTTGCAAGCATATGCTGCCTAAACTTGTAGCCTTGGTGCAAAATACTTTCTTTTTAGATTTTACCCAGTGGACTGTATTTGGTTTGGAAGTCTGCTGCTTGCACTAAGGAACTAAACTTCCCCTGTTTAAAGAAGAATACAGTTAAGTGATTGAAGTCTCAAAACTGATCCCAAACCACTTTATCCCCAGCCTGCCCATTTTAATGAAAACATTTGTAGCAAGTGATGTTGAATGACCCATAGGTTAACGTGAAATGTTGAAATAGAACGGGTGCTCTGTAAACTTGACACTGGATTCGTTCAGATTTTCGTGAGAAAAGAATCAGTGATTCATATAAAAACTTAGAAAATATAAGAAATATACTTCTTTTAAAAAAAATATCATTATGGGCATATATAATACTACATAAGTCTCTATGTTCAAGGTAGGCTTTAAGTTTTTTAAAGCCCTGAGCAAAGAGATTGGGCATCTGGAAGAAATGCAAATAATAATTATTTAGAAACAATTGATAAAGGGTTGGTTTATGACTTTAATTTCTATGGTTGCGTTTTTCATAACCAAAATATGTTATTTTACCATATGTTAGACCATGATTTCCCTCTTCCATGTTTGATGAACCCGCACAAATTATACGTCAGGAGATTTATAGTCTTCTTTTAAATACATAAAATCTTCTAATAGTGATAGTATAAAACTACTGAAATGCTCAAATCCATGCTTTACATATTACCCCATATTACATATTTTTAATACTATTGACTCATTCGGGGTAATGATTTTTTTTTACATATTATAGTAGAAGGGTGGAGCGTTATGATATGATATCATATTCCAGCATTCAGAAGAAGGATGACAGCGCTGAGCTGGCAAAGATTAATACGGAACTGGTTACTTTTCTGGCTGACTTCCATCATGCAGTGTAAGGATCGTAAAATCTGAACCCTGAATCTATGGAGCTTGTAGCCAGGGCTTATACAGACACATGAAGCATGTATGTTTAATAAAGTGACTTTAGGTTACATATTTCCAGAGCACAACACATACCGGACAGACGTTTCAATTAAGGGATAATTCTTAATTAACTGTTTTTCTTACGAAGCTTACAAAGAAAGAATAGATACTTACAGTCAACTATTGCTTTGGGCCAATTAAAATTGGATTAAAAATAGCATTTAAAACAACTGAAGAAGAAATAAGGGACATGCAGTCTTTAACTTAAAATGATTTATTATTTTCCTAAATATTTCAGAAATATTTTTAATCTAACTTCAGCGTTGGGTTTAACTGTGACTTCTCGAGAGTGACCAGTTTAGCAGTCGGATGCAAATGAGGTTTACCTACTTCAAAGGCACAGGCATTTTCATAGCAAAATGGCTTCATCTTTTTTCCCCTTTTTTTAACAAAGTGTGATTACTTTACAGAGTGGCATTGCCTTTTAATGTAACTAGCTATAGTAAGCACAGAACAGGCTTCAAAAGGTTCAATTATAATAATTTCCGTTTTATTCAAGCGCAAATGCAAACCGAGGAAACATATTATTTTGCTGCCTGACATGTTTGACAATTTGAGCTTTAAAACAACCTGTTTACCAAGTCATGTTGTGGATTTTTTGTCCTCATTATGTTAATCCTTTCCTGTCCGGGTTTTGCCGGTAAAGTTTCTTTCGAAAGCTGTAATATAGCTCCAAACGTTTCATATGGACGTTTTTAATGAAGCACCAACATATCGCCCAACATTTCGGGTGTCATCTGTGTTGAAGGGTGTAACAAGACGCAAGGGTTGATGGTGCCAGTGCAAGATGACCCCCCTCAAGGTGCTCAGCTTTAGAGGTAGCCCCATAAGAGCTGGTAACGGAGCTCTCCGTGCTGGTCAGGAGAGGCAGCTACATAGAACAGTGCCAAAAAACTGAGAATGTTCTGCAACAAACAGGACACTTGGGAGCAATGGTCCAATGAAAGGAATTCATATGAAAAAATATATCTGACATATGTGAATTCACAGCTCTACTGAAGTAACTATGGATTCTGTAAAAGCACTGGTGTAGATCGGAATAAGAAGGCAATTGCATGAAGTCTCTGCCTACTCAGGGCATTGTACAGCTAATTATAGATGCTAGATTATGGTAATTGTAGCAGCTAGCCTAGATGAGGAAAATATTGAGACATGTTTGCACCATAGCTATTTTGATAAGTCACTGGCAAGTGGTCTGAACCCTTGGTGTGATCGTATTAAAGCAAAACCTGGACAATAGGTGGTGCTGCCATGCTGGGCTTAGGCAGAGGTGGTCAACACATGGTTGGGAGTGGATAGCGTTGGAGTGGATCTGGGCAACAATGTCTCAGGGGCTACAGCTCCTGAACACACACATAATTGTAACACATTGTCTGGCAAGAGTCTCTCTTGTCATCTACAAATTGAGTATTTTAAAACAGTTTTTTATTACAATTTATTACAATTATATTTTTATTATTATAACTTAAAAATGTCTATTGGAATCACAAGCATGATATGAAACAAAATGATTTGTAAGGCATGCTAACGGTTATATTGCAAAGAATAGACATGAAAAAACCTGCAAAAATGCTTTGGAATTTAGTTAAATTGTGGGGTAATGTTTGTCAGTTCAGTCATTCTTTACTATTCTTGTATATCCTTGTATGTTGTGGCTATAGGTGTTAATGAATTCGGCGCTGTATGACAAAATGTTGATGTGAAATAAATGTTCCTTCCATGGGAGACTATTTCACTCTGCATTGACAAGCCAGTAAGTATGCATCCTTATAAACAAAACAAGAAAAAGGGTCAATACTGATTGTCTGTGTTCTATGTACCCTTCCATAATAATGATGTATTAATACCAACCCTCAAGTTCCTGCTGCCTGTTGATAATAAGTCAGCTGTTTTAAGAGTACAACTCTTATCATTTTTGGCTGCAAATGCCGCGGTGTCTTGTTTAAAAAAAAAAAAAAAAAAAAACAACTGGGAATCAAACAACCGTCCATGGTCAGATTAGCTGTATTTGATGTATATAAGTTAATAGTAATAGGGTACTGATCAATACCAGAATTAATTTGCAAGAAATAATCATGTTAGGGCACCAAGCTACCACAGGTCATTCTTTGATGTCTGAATGCATATTGACATACAGGTGTGGTCAAGTAACATCACCATAATTAATTGATTCAAAGGCCAATGTGCTGATGGTTCTTGAAACGTCCCTGGTTTGTAGATTACATGTCTATTGGAAGTGATGAGAAGGGTGACAGAAGTATTTTATTCTGTGACTACTAATACACGATTCTGCATTGTTTTATTAATTCACTGTACATACAACTATGCACACTAAAAGACCAGACGCAAACATACAACTTTACTTTTCTCACCTTTTCTGTCTTAAAAAAAAAAAAAAGTCAAATTTCTCACATAAAAAAAAAAAACTTGTGTTATTTGTTGGTTTATTATATTGCTGTGTTGAAGCCAAGTGGCCCGATCAATGTACCTCTAGTAACTAGCGTATGTCCTGGCCCAGATACATACACACACTTAAACAAACTTACTCATGCTAATGTGCATATATAAACATTTACACCAACATATGCTGATGCTCTCACTCTACACTCATGCTTACACACACTTCCTCTAACGCACACCTACACATACACAACCATGCTAACAAATACAAATGCATACACATACATATTCACTCCCTCTCTCACTCCCCCTCTCATATCCCTTTAACCTTTCTCACTGCGTTCTTTCTAGCCTTCTTTCTAGCTGCTGTATAATCACGTTACTTGACCTGGCACCATGCCCACCTCCACGACTTGGCTTGGCCCACCCCTGATGAACATATGGATTGAGGAAAACTGCTCCTTGTTGGAGCTGACATCCATACCATAAATAATAATAATAAACAATAGGTCAAATGTTGAATGAGCTATAAGTAGGCTGCTTAATAGACATATTATTAGACCTGTCTTATCTGTCACTTTGTTTTCTTTTATTAAAGTTCCAGATCGAGCCAAACTCTTATGTAACACCAATAGTTTTGCTGGGGTTTCACATCATCTTGGTGCTAATCTCTCTCCTGGGGTTTATACTGGAAGCCCTGATACTGATTTCTGTTTTCCAGTGCCTGTCATATACAAGAACAGCATTGTTAATAATGAAGCAATCTAGGATTTTCCACCAAGTTTCCAGTTGAATAGCAGGGCAATGCATGTCTAATATTCTTGACTCCAGCATTTAGTTACCCCTGCTGTGTCTGATGGTGCTCCTGAATGTTATTACAATGATAGATCACTGTCAAATGTGTAGATAGGTGTTCACAGGACACAAACAGGAGTTATCTGTCATAGAATATGGTGTGCATACTCAAAACTTCCAATGATTCACAGGAACCCAAAGAATGCCCGAAGTAAAAAACATTTTAAAGAATAATTAAGTTATATTTATAGTCCCTACTATAATTTAAAAAAGGGTAAACTAGATGTTATGCACACACACACATGCACCTTATAATAAATACTTAACTTTCTAAATGTATTTTTAACTGCTTTCATTTCCTGGAGCTATTCAACTATAGAACTATTACTTGAAAATGAGTATATCCAACTACATCCAATGAATACTCATCTAATAAGGTTCCCAGAGCTGTATATTTTGCAGAGGTCTGGCTGCAGCCTTGTTTTCTACTTTGACGTGTTTTTTTCTTGGTGCTTCTAGCAGTGTCTCCGTTTTTTTATATCTGTCTGCTGATGATTATGATACACACAGAAATATCTCCCTAGAGGCATGAAAGTGTTATGGATTTCTGGGAGAGGTCTTGGTTGATGAAGGCATAGATCTCATGACCTCTCGCAATACCCACCTTGGGTCAGTTTGGGAAGCTCTTGACTCTCGTCAAGATCAGATATAGAATCCAACATAAATTACAAACGTACAGAAAACGAACAATGCATTGAAGTAACTTGGGTAACTGCATTGGCCATTTTTCCCAGTACAGATAGACATTTCAGATAGACAATAATATTCTTTGGCACTCCACCCCCACCCCAACATTTTTAAACAATTATTGTTTGTGTACACAGTTTAAAAGCACATTTTCTGCTGTTTTGCCTAAATATTATTGTGACTTTTAGGGCTCAAGAACACTGACCATTCTGAGCTCTTTCTCATCTGGGAAGGAAAGAAGGACAAAGGGTTTTGGGTCCCAATATTGTGATATTGCCCCTAGTAAATTGCCACGACTTTTGTTCAAGGAAGAATATGCCACTGCCTGATGCCTGGGATATCTGATAATAAGATTGGCCCTGTTTGTTCTGTGAATCTATAATACTTCTGGCAAGCACTTTACATATGCTGGCCAGCAACATTTGAAATGAGTATGTGTCCTGGAAAAACAGCTTATGTGGTCACCCTAGCCATAAAGAAAATCAAAGTAAAAAGCCCTTACACTTAATATAGTATAATACTCATTCCAGGACAATGCACAGAACACTGATTTCAAAGGGTTAACCACTTCAACAGCCCTGAACAAAAGCTCTGATTGTAAATGATCATAGTGAGTCCCTTCATGGCCCTTAATATCTTTTTTCCCATTCCTAAAGAGCCATTTAAATCAATGAAGGTGTAAAAAGGATAATGATCATTGCCCCATAATGTACCGTAGTTGTTCTTTTTTCATAATGCCAAGCCGCTGACAACGCTGCCAGTCTGCTTCATATGTGTCCTAGTTTCTCAGTACTGGCTACTCTCCAAAGATATTTCTCTCCAACAGGCAGAATTCAGAGACTTTCCTTACATCCTTCTGTGCTTTCAAATGCTCTCAATGAGTTGAAAACAGGTCAGGTATGTGTTATTATACAAAAAAAGCTATTTGGGAGGTTTTCTGTAATGAAATATTTCCTAGGGAAAGTTAATCGGCATATTTTGGCTAGCATATTGGTCCACTGGCTAAATATCTTTGTGAGACGTGTGACAGACTAATCCAAATGTTAACTAAATTTATTATGAACATCTGCACGTGCAATCGTAGGATGCGTATTCTTGGGGAAAATACCCAGATGGGCTATTAAGTTGTGAAAAAAATAAATGGAAAATAATGCAAAATGGCCAATGAAAGTAAGAGAATAAAAATAAGATCTCTAAATAAAATATCCACGTGTTATATTAATAAAGTAAAAAAAGCACTAGAATAGTATAGAAAGAGTGAACATTATTAGAGCTTTAGGATTCCGGCTGGGAGGATATGTCTTTATGTTAAATGCCCAGTGACCTGCACAGTGAACTGCAACAGAAATTATTTGCTGAAGACTAAAGCCGATACTATTTCTGCAGGAGCGCTCATTCACCAGATGAATGATGTGTCAAAACTCATACCAGTGACCATTTACAATGATATACCTCTAACTGTTCTCCTCTGATTTCACCTTGCCTTGCACCCTGCCTAGCTTTCAGATTGCTATGTGTGCCAGATACTTGAATCATACTGATAGACATCTTTTTTTTTGTTTGCTCTAACTCTCAGGGGTAGAGCCCCGTGGCACAACTATGTGAGATAAAAAAACCCACAAGTAATATAAATACTATGCCCAAGATAAAATAAAGTTAAACATTGTGGGGGAAAAATGGTTTTATCTCCTTTTGGTCCAGGGAATGTCCATTAACTGTAGACCTGGAGTTTGCTATTGTTGTCACTTGATGTATTCTGGCCCAGGTTGGCAGTGTCCCTCCAGCAAAACCCAGGAGGCAGATATCCCTATTGAGTGATCAGGCTCCACAATAAGAGGTGCCCATTATCAATTTAATGCAGGCTTTTTAAAATTGTTGTAACAGGGTCTTTGTCCACATTTTCATAATGTGGCTTTGCTTGGGGAGTCGGCATCATCAATGCCATTGAACCACTAGCACTAGAGCTTCATCATAGACATAATAAGTGCTTGGTCTAGAGAGAAGAATAATTCTTTCTCTTTACACAAAGCTTCAGCAGGCCTGGAGTCTTCTTGAAAACAGGCTCTTCTAGTGAATGGGTTAAGAGTCTCGCCCCTGCTCCTTTTCTAAGGTAGCTTTTTGAAGCCTGGGGAAAAAGTCCACCATGTAACTTTATCATTCAGACTGGAACAGCTGGTTATTTATCATCATGTTCATGGCTCTCATTTGTCTACTGTAGCCTAAAGTGCATAACAAATCAGCCAATCAAAGCACTGCTTATGCCTTAATAAGTATCTGCTCTGTCATCGCGTCAGCTCAACGCTGTAATATCATGTGCTTTGCATATATATATATATCATTATATACTAATATATATGATATATATATATATATATAATAGATACATTCACAAATTTTCATACACGCTTTCATCTCAAGTTAACAAGAAAAATATATTTGTTTATTGGATCGCTTCCCCCTAATAGACTATAAACTCACAAGCATTCTCCTCCCTCATTCTATACCAGTATGTCTTAACACGTGTTCATGTTATTGTTAATTTAGTACATTTGCTGGTTTTCTATCACATCATGAGGGAGTCTGGCTCATTTTTACTGCCTGTTTGACTATCAAGTCTGGGGTCTGTCACACCCCATGTTGGCTTGAGCCATACCACCAGCAAGCTTGCTCACTTCTACTGCTCTCTATACATTAAGACATAAAAAAAATAACAATAAGTACTATTTAGCTTTGTTATTAAAGGAAAACTAGGTGCATATCTACATGGACAAAAGGCTTTGTGATATGATAAATGTAGACGTGGACATAGGTGTTTAAAGATTCAGATATCGCACCTACTAAAAAACCTTTGCTTTGCTGAGGAAGATTCAAATAGATATGTAGAAAAAAAATAAAACACGGAAATAAAGTTCTAGAGACGAGGGTGAATGAGGATGATATAAATATGTAATGGATTTGAAATTGACTTTTTATATTTTCATTGATTTATAATAGTAAACGTAGGGACAATTGCTTGAAATTTTACTTTCGGGAGATGGTATTCATGTTTTTCAGTAATGTTACCTGTTGTGGAATGTTCTCTATTCTAAGTTTCAGATTCACCTGATCATTTGAAAATGTTGTTTAAAATGCAATACACTGTATCACTATATTTTGACTATTCCTTAAAATATTTGCACCATATTACATGACCTATAAAATGTATTACGACTTGAGTAGCATGCTGTTGCATTAAAATTCATAGATATATACTTTTAAATTGGCTCAGTCTTGTAGTGCTGCTGGGTATCTTAAGGGTCAGCATTCTTTGAAGTGCTTACAATTGTTTTTTAAGTTAGAATTGAACTCTTTTAAATGTATAAGAAGGTCTCTTTAACTTGAAGAATTTTGACTTTTCTGTGCAGTAATTCACAGAGAGACTGTCTTCCTGAGCAGCTAATTAGCAGTAGAAGAGCACAGGGATAATGGATCTTGCCAAGGTCATAAAATAGCTGTGTTAAAGAAGACCTCGTGATCTACACTCTGCAGTTTTAATATCTATGGAATCCTGCCTTTTCACTCAGACTCAATGAGTTAGAGATGTCATTTTTTGAAAGAAAAATTATTCTTGTAATATTGACATTGTACCCATCTAAAATAGCATGCAGGGCATAGTACAAGTTGCTTGTTTCTAAAGTTTTATAATATATAAAGTACAAAAGTGAGCATCAAGCTCACTTTTCTTGGGCATAGACGCTGCATGAAATTTTTCTTAAAGAAAATTTGAAGTAGCAAGTGGCATTAGTGGCTAAAATATATAAAAAAAAAGGCAAAACCAAATTAAGTAATCCACTATAAATGATGTTTTTGTTTACAGCAAAAGCACAAGAATTTAGCAGAGTTTGGATATATATATATACACTAAACTGGCAAAAGATCCAGGACTTCACCAATCACCATCGGCTTAGAGATATCAACAAATCTAAATAAGTGCGTATGTCTGTGTGGGGTTCCAACTTCAGCTGAATACATTTTAGTGAATATCACTAAAGGTATAGCACTCGATTTAAAACAAGTGTAGTTCTCAACATAGTTCTTGATTTAAAACAAGTGAGAAAGCATACCCTAAGATCAGGTCAACATGAGAATAACAAATGATTTCCGTACACAGATGTGAGAGAAGGAACCTTTATTCCGGTGTGACCATACCTTTTGAGCTCTCCAGGGGAAGACATTCTTCCTTGGGCTGGTTTTCTCTGGGAAACATAAGTGATATTAGACCACCAAAGCTTATGAACCCTATTCCGCTTACATCTTGACCAATTGTCTCCCACTAAAGACTGTCTAGTGCTAGCTCCATCCTTCCACAATACCACTCCCCCAGAAGAGGGCGAGCTCCAGGTAGACTCTCCTGGGAAGTTCCTATGTATGCATGTGATCAATACTCTGATACTTGGACCAAAACTGACCTGTTAAAAATGTTCATCTTTTTCATATGTTGATAAGGTCAGACTCGGTATAAAACCCAATAAACAGACCCACTTTAGTCAGAAGCATTTGCCTGTTTCCATGCTTGTGATTACATTATTATTATTATCTTTTATTTATATAGCGCCAACAATTTACGCAGAGCTTAATACAATACATAAGTTCAAGGGTTGTGACAAGACGAGAATTGACAGACCAAGACAAACGCAAGCTTACAATCTTAAGGGAATGGGGTGACAAACATAAGGCACAGAGAAACGGTGAAAGGTAGTGTGGGGGTATCAGTGACGGGTGAGAGGTAGTGGGGGGGTATAAGGCACAGAGAAAGGTTGAGAGGTAGTGTGGTGGTTGTCACAATGACAAGGAAGTTCTAGCAGCTAAGGTGGAATGCTTCTCTGAAGAAGTGGGTTTTGGGATTTTAGTTGAATGTTGGAAGGGAGGGTGAAAGCTGAAAGTTCAGTAGAAGTAGATATGGGGCAGCTAGAGAGAAATCTTGTAGATGGGAAAAGGAAGAGGTGATAAGTGAGGAGGAGAGCCTTTGTTAGAGCACAGTTAAGGACTGGAGGGAGTTTATGGTTGGAGATGATAGGAATA
Organism: Spea multiplicata; assembly: GCA_009364415.1. NCBI lineage: Eukaryota > Metazoa > Chordata > Amphibia > Anura > Pelobatidae > Spea > Spea multiplicata. The sequence continues at coordinate 28,453 of VKOC01020284.1, forward strand.
AAATTGGTTAGGTTGACCATGTTGGTTAAGTTTGGTGGTTGCGAGTGATAGCAATAGGGAGGAATATGTGGGGGACAGAAGTAGCAGAGCAAACAAAGGCAGGTTTCACATATAAAGGTTAGTGTAGAGGTACTGGGATAGCTGTGATGGCAGAGAGATGGAGAGGGATGGATGGTATTTGGAATGGTTTAATGGGGAGAAGTGGGTACTAAAGGGATCCAAAGAGTTGGTATAAATATTATATAACCACAAGAAACACGGGGCACTGCCGTTTGTATATTATATATAATATTATATTTTAATTATTCAATACATCTTCAGAGTTCCATGAAATGTTCTATTTATTGTAGATTATCGCTTCAAGTATGTAGCGTTCTGGCTAGTGTAGCTCAATCAAATGTATATTCTGAATATTGCATTAACCAAGCCACTAATTTTAATTAAGTAGGGGAAGTAAAATTCAGTAAACTTTCCAAAAAACCTTATAAATAAATATAAATAAATCACTACTTGCCCTTTCGGCTGTGCCGTTTATTAATAATCGGGCCTGCAGCACTCGGTGCTATGGCTCTAGAAGTATAAAAAGTATAAAAACTTTTATATGATTTTTGAAATGTTTCTGTTGAGAAAATCTCAATAGTGTAATTACACACAGTTTATGCTTTTAAAATGATATCTATTGAGTAGAATCATTCCGTATAGTATATTTTAAACACGATTTATGGTATATTTTATGCACGGTCTAATCCTTTGAGTAAAACTTGTGACATCATTATTTTTAGTTGTAGCAATTTTCTGTTATATCTGAGACAATTAGAGCCAATTGGAACAAGGCCTTTTATCACAGCCTTTCCTTAATAGCCAATTAAAATCCAGCACTAACACAAAGAACTTGGTTAATTACAGTGGTAACTTGGTACTTGATGCAGATTATTAAAATTACTGTAGTTAGATTGGTTACTGCGTTTTGCCGTGCTTAATTGACCTGCAAATAAAGATACAGACACTAATTTTGAGAGACATTATTAACAAATGCTTGAGAATGCACACTGAATTCAGAGCTCAATTTATTTTAGTGAAATTTGCTGAGGTAAATACTGATAACGAGAGACAGTGGTTATAATACACAAGCAAATAAAAAAAAAATCAACAAAGTGTATAACCTTTGTGACAAGAGGAGATACACAGTCAGGGCCGGCCTTAGGGGTGTGCGACCTGTGCGGCGGCACAGGGTGCCATGGCAACAGGGGCACCTGCCCGGGACTTAAATTAAAGCATCGTTTTTATTTTTTTTGTTTTTTTAACTTTATTTAACATGGAGGATGTTAAATAAAGTTAAAACAAACAAAAAAACAATGTTTCAATTTATGGCCCGGGTAGGGGCGCCGAGTGGTCGCTCGTGAAGTTTTGCAGCAACCGTTCGGCGCCCCTCACTCTCCATGACTCTGTCGCGGTGGCAGCGTTTCATGCTGAGCACCAGAATTTTTCCGTCGCTCAGCTGTGAAGCGAGCGCCGCGGCAGATCGGGAAGGACGGACGCCTCCTGCTTCCACCGCAGGACTCCGGCAACGAGGTAAGTAAGGATAGGGAGAAGGGGCAGAGGAGGGGGCAGTGAGAAGGGGCAGGGGAGGCAGTGAGAAGGGGCAGAGGACGGGGCAGAGAGAAGGGGATGGGGGAGCGCCAGCGGAGTAGTCCGCACAGGGCGCCAGAACACTTAAGGCCGGCTCTGTACACAGTCACATATGTTCTTTATGAACACTAACATTTTATCAAAAGGCTTTTTTAATTGCCGACTCTGACTATATAAATGCAGACCTCTTGACTGTGACATCCTCATATGACTTTTTCTGATAATGCCCTTCTTCCTTCTGCTGTAGTTGCTCCAATCTAAAGGGTTTATTCCTTACAGGGAGAAATGGCAGAAGAGTTCTAGTATCAACTCCACCACCTCACTGCAAATTACAAAAGATCAACACTTGGAGGTTCTTCTAGTAAGAAGGACCGGTAGCCCTGTATATTGTATAATTTAGTGGGTGAGAACTTTTTGAGAATTGTAACTGCTTTTACTGTAAATTACACAGAGTCATTCAAGCTCTCCCTGCAACTAAATCTTATTGGGGTTGGATCTTCATAATATATAGAGCTGGTATGGAATGCAGAGCTGGTATCACCTAATGGGTACAGCAGCACAGGAACAGCAGTAACCTACTGCAGAAGAACAAGGCCAAATATAAGTCAAGGCAGTCCGTATATAGCAGCCGGACTCGAGACATCTGTACAAAGGGGATAAGGCAGGAACGAAGGACAAGGCCAAGCAGAGTTCAAGATCCAATGGCGACAATAGAACCTTTTAAGATAACTCGTGGTCAAAACAAGGAACTGGAAACCGGCGCATGACTCAGGGCAAGGCAATTATAAGGCATGCTATTCCGAACTACAAGCCAGCAGCAGTCACCCACAACCACCGCAGAAGAGGATATTCCTTCTGCTTTGACATGGGGTGAGGTAAGGTATCATGTAGCCTGTGGACCACATTGGCTAAGGTATAAATTCAAATTATATTGTCACGCATTTAGGAAATGTTGTAGTCCTGTTTCTTTCAAGTTAGAACTAGAAAATATATTTGCTAAAATATAAAATGTATCAATGAAATGATTTAATTCAGCCTAAAATTATGAATATTTTAAATCACATCATTAAAATAAACAAACATTATTTTTGGTGGTAACTTGTGTACCGTTTTTTAAATTTTTTTAATTAGTTTTACATCTAACAAAGTCCATGCAAGTCTAAACAACTTGACCCTAGGTAGGTGTGATTAATTAGAATTTGTGTTTCGTGTCATACATCAGTGAATCATGAAAGGCCACGTTTGTGAACATGTTAAATGCTATTTATTTTTAATATATAATACAATATTAACCATGGCATAAAGCAAAAACAGTTGTATGTTGTCAGCAGTATGTCAGATTTAACTATAAAATAAAAGAAACATTTTTTTTTGCTTTTGCAAAAATATGCAAATTGCAGCCTGGTTTCTCAATTTACCTTAAAGGTTGGTAAGAAAAAGACTAAGAAAATAACAGCCTTTTCTGTCACTCAAAATGTTTGCATATGTATATAAAAAATAACTAGCATTGCTCAGAAAAGTTTATTCTATTCTGACAGTAATGCAGTTATGCTTTTTCCTGACAATATACAATTTGGGCAACTAAGGGTTTATTTTTCAGCATGGCATCAGAACTTTTACTTGAGACCAAGGCGAATAGGCCCAATTAACAGCTGGCAGGATAGACTAAACCTCCAACAGTGCAATGGAGGTCTGTGTGGCCACCTTTGCAGACCCATCCAAAACCCCTTCTTTGGTCTGTGCACCACCTGATGCAGCAGAACACTGACATATGACATCACATCCTGGAGATCACCGTCACGGGGTGTACAGAACATGAGGAGTTGCTAGTTGAGAGGCTTGAACCGGTGCCTGAGCAAACTATCAATGCATTGTGGCAACTGCAATTGGGCTGGGGGTCTGGATTATAAGCTTGTTTGAGTCATCTTGACTCATCACGCAGACCTCCACCGGCTGCCCCCTCTTGACACCAGGGAGTCACGGGGGCAAGTCAAGGATGCATCGGTAAGTTGGGGGGGGGGTAAGGCTTATCAGGGGGGGCATAGTGGTAAATAGGGGGTATAAAGCATATGGGGGGGGGCAGAGTGGTATATAGAGGGTATAAAGCATATGAGGGGGCAGAGTGGCATATGGGGGGGTAATAGGCATATCTGGGGGGCAGAGTAGAAAGCCGTGGAGCAGATGTGCATCAATGGGAGACAGGTGGCAACTAAAAGGAAATAAAAACAAAAAATGCATTAAATATGAAAAAATAGTTTACATGTGGATTAGTATTTACTAGTAAAACGTTTTTTGTTATAGAGTCGTCTTGTATTCAGGCTTTTTCTTTTTTTCAAAATTAATATTCAAATTTTGGGGGGGGGTCCTCTTATAACTGAGCAAATATGGTAACTATGAAAGATTGTCTTTTGATCTTTAAAGACAGCCTTGACAATGTGCTGTGCCAATAAGGGCAATATCTCGTTACCTCCTAAAATAGGATCTAGAAAACCTGTGTGACTAACCTTGTATTGTATTTTTTACCGTGTATGTTTTTAGAGGTCTGGAATATTTCAGAGGCTTTGACTGAATTGTGCATTGATTACATTATCATTTACTACATTTTCCCGTCACTGTAAGACACTGTAACACACTCCACATCCTCTTGGTTTGAAGCTTTATGCAGACACGCTAAGACAGATGCTCATTTTAGATCATAAGACTCCTGACACACCAGTTCATTTCTCCATCAATGTACCAACATTTTCCAGCTGCTTTGCTCACTCTTGAATGGAAAATGTTAAATGGGAGACATGAAGCTGAAAACTTAAGGACCTCTTCCTTGTGCGAAAAATTCTGCATTACCTAAGAGAACAAAATGGGGAAAAAAATGTATTTTTCTATAACATGATCTGTTGGGAAATGCAAATAAATCAACTCGCAATCTGTTTAAATTCCCCAAAATATTTTTTTGGCTTAAATGTGTGCTTGAATGAAGCATTCAAAAGCAATGCAGACTTTTAGAAGAATTATTTTACATTTTTTTGACATAAGCCAAAATTGGAAGAAAATGAAAAACATATCTAGAGTATGACTATTGCTACATGATGTGTATATACATATATATCAAAATTATATTTGGTTTTATGGGATTTGAAATATTTTAGCCCAAATAGAAAACTGTTTTTTTTAACATGAAAAGTCTAACTAATTTTAGTAACTAAAATTGTATTATGAAAGCTGTTGCAAAGCTAAACAATAACACCCCCCTGTTCATACCCGCTCATCTGTAATTTAGGATATGAAAGGCAATTTCCAAATACCTTTAAGTTGTGACCCAGCAATCTTGTGCAACAGGCTTGAACTGGCCGTCTGGCACACTGGACAAATTCCCAGTGGGCCACTGGCTGACATTGTCACACAATCGCCTGATCTGCCACTCCAGAGGTGTGTGTGGCCACTGGCTGGATATGACTAGCCACATGCTGTGTCAGCTTAAAAAAATTGCGTGTGGCCACACACATCCAAATGTCGGAAGCTTGCCTTAAATTGCCAGGGCTGCCGTCTCATCTCCTGCCCAACCAAGATGTGCAATGGGCTTTGTTGGCTTTCATAGTGCGGATAATCCACAATAATATTGATGCCTGCAGGTTCCTCAGACATAAATCAAACTGTTAAATAAAGCCTTTGTCTACTTACCTGAAACAAATCTGTAGATGACAATGAATCCATAATCTGCACCTCCAATCACGTTGATGGTGCTATGGTTTATTTCCATTGACAATTCATGTTCTTTGTATGCAGGATCATTTCGAGGGATACTTGCTGAACCCTGCCAAGTGCAAATGCAGTCATATAGATCTGGCCACCAGTACTATGACCGGGCCCCCCCCCCCCGGACATTAAATAGCTAACATTTTAATCCCACAGCTATAAAATGAACTATCCTATAGCTGCGGGATTAAAATGTTGGCTGTTTAATCTACTGTAAATCTACATGTATGTCTCTGTTGAAATAAAGCATGTTTGTCACAAAAAATACCACTAAGCAATTGACAAATAAACATATCTATCCAGATGTGCCATTTATGTAAGGTCACATGACATGTTGAAATTAGCATTTATTAGATAATATGATCTTAACTCTTGAGTTCAAAATGAGCCCCAACAGCTAAGGCATTAAGAATATGATTTCTCGGAATTAAAAAAAAAAATTAAAAAATTCTTCATGTCGCATGTGCTGGTATTGCTGCTGCAAAAGCTATAGTTGTTATGATACTTTGAAACAGTCTTAAAGAATCTATGAACCTTGTTTATTGTTGTAGTCATAATAGTTTGTCGCTTAGACGGGGCTCGGTAAAATTTATACCCACTTAATATCATTTTTATTACACACTTAATCACTGTGGAGGGGAAAAAACTGAGATACTGCAAATGCCTTTATTTCATTTGCTTAATGGAGCGTCCCGAAATCCAGGAAAGAAAGTTCTCTAATAATAATTTATTTCCCTAAACTGATTTATATATCATAGCGGTAAAAGCATCACGCGGCCTCTCTCCATAAGCATGGGCTCCAAATGCTAAAAAACAAACAATTTAAATCCAGATGTCATCACCGCCGCGTGCTAACAGGGAGAAAGCTGCTTACACAGCTTCATTTTCTTTGTAACATCAAACACTGACAAGAGTTATTATTTCTAATTTAGATAATTAAATCTCACAAAATCTTGCTCAAGACTTTCCCGGAACAAATGAAAACTCCATTGACTACTACGGTGATCAGTCGCTTTTAACTAGAAATTGCCAAACTCTATTTAGCCACCCAATGCTAAGAATGCATTAAAAAGGGGAGAGGTCCAAGACGAAAACTATACAAACCATCATAATTATAATTAAAAAATGTATCTTGAGTCAAAACTTCCTTAGGTGAGTCTGAATTCAAGCCTATATAATTTGAGTTTTGGCCAGGACAGTGTTTGGTGCCTTTTGCAGAGAAGATGACTACTACTCTTCTGCTTTGCCCTTTGCTGTGGGATGAACATAAATGGTTTTTGGTTTCGGTACGGTTTGGTTAGGTAATATGGTGATGGAAATTGGTAGCATGTACTCCCCCCCAAAAAAAAATCTTCCTAAGTAGTCAATGGGATGCTTGATTACCCAATAATCTTAAATCTAACTCAAGTTATCTGTGTTTGCAACTCAATGCTCAGAGGGGAGAGTAGTCCTTCTTTTCATTACTCCTCTACAGATTGGAGTTATTTTTTTCCATAGACCTAAAGGATGCCAAAGTTTTAGACCTAACAAAAGTGCTTACAAAACAGCTTATGCAGACACAGAAAGTGAAGGGAATTAACTGGTGGGCTACATAGTTGTGGAAGTTGTTATGATTTATGTGGGTAGAAAAGCTCTCATACTAGGAGATTAACACCATAAGGCGGAAGCGAATCATGTGTGGCGTTGAGTGATTACAAGCACATGAATGTTTTGCTATTTAGTGAAAAAAATGACAGCAATTAGTAATCGTGTTATGAGGGAGAATAATAAATAGAGGGAACTTGATACAAGCTTGGATAGATCTACGGGCAATAATAAAGTGAATTGCTCAGGGAGCAGTGAGGGGAGAATATTAAATAATCGGAGTAAAAAGAAAGGGAAGGTATGCATATATGGGGAATAATAGATTTTTCTTGTACTACTTGCATAGCAAAGAAGCCTGAGCGCCGAAAGACAAGGGCAGTATGCTTAATCCTGAATTTTGCCAAGTTCACCTGCAGAGAACAGAGACAATCACAATGAGAGCATTTTAAGAAATTAGGTTGTCTAAAATTAGTATTAATTGAGTGTAAAATTAAGGAAAGACATAAACAAAGGCGTACAAGAAGAGGAAAGAGAAAGCTCCTCATGCTGATTTTGGCTGTGCCCACTTTGCAAAGATTTATGTGGATGCCGGTGCCCCCAAGCCTGCTAAGATTCACCTGGTATGCCGGCGTGCTGATTAACAGTGGATAACATGCAATCAAAGAAAACAGGGCAGAATCTGCGTGTAGCCCCTACAATGCAGAGAGAGGCAGAATTAGCAGGCATCTCAAAGTCTCTTGCTTCAGAAGTGGGCCACTCAAAGCTGGCAATAATTATGTCTGTTGCTAATGATTTTTGAAATTATTTATTATGCCATGACATATTGAGGTGAGGAGCCATCAATATTTAAGCAAGCAGAGCAGCGACTATCAAACAAGCCTTTAATGTAATATGCAATGTGTGTAAGTTATTGAGAAATAGCACACAAATGCAGTAACTTTCTTCGCTGCAATATTGTTTTAGTACTCTATAATCTTTAATACTTAATAAAATATGCAATCTAATTTAAGCGTTGTGCTCCTGAGTTTGTACATATGTGAGCAGCATAAGCAAGCTGCTTTGCAGAGCACTGAAAAACAGGGTTTTGGGAAAGCCACGGGTTTCTTTGGACACTCACAATAGTGGAGATACAGAGACATCACTGTCTTTATTTATCAATGCAAAGGAACAAATTGTTCTCTAAGTAAGCCTATCATTCTGCATCAAGCTTGGACCAGGATAAATTGCTTTCATTGTCAGTTGCCTGGATAAAATGTCATGGTAAACTAAAAAGTAGCAGTATTTTCAGTAGATAAGTTAAATCATAGTGGAGGGCTGGGGAATGAAAGTAATGATGCTGCTGCAGGTTGTGACGGTGATGAATAAATACTAGTAGAGTAACAAAACAGGATGCACAGGGTCATAAGACCTAGGGAAACTATTACCTTTTGTGCCCTCTTCCCACTTTTCCTTGGTAGTCTAGCAGGGAAGCAGATACATCTTTGACATCGAGGTGTATATCATGTGCCGCTAGTGGAATAAGATTTAGAAAGTACCAATGGTTAATAAAACTTTGCTAAATACCCCTTTTGGTCAATCCTGGACAGGCCAAAGGGGAAAATGCCCAGTTGGCGGAACTTGTACCTTCACTGTTGCTCATGTGGTTGATTCCGTCCATGAATGTATGGGCTCTTGCTGAACGCACACAGCCACACGTTCCAACAGTGTAAGGGTGTAGTGTGTGGTCAAATGTATCCAGCAGGAGGCCATGCATACTTAATTTATAGGTCACTGGCCTTCAAGTGCCAGATTTTTATCCGCAGTCTGTTCCTACCTTCAATGTGTTACTTAAAAGTTCCATGCGACTTAAGTAGAGGTCAATCTAAGCAATGTGGTTGAATATATCAATGCACTTAGTAGACATTACCAATCCAGACTGGATAAGAGTTAATAAATTCAAATGTACAGAAACGCAGTCACAGTCTACAACAATTATTGGGAATATATAAAGAAATCAAATGACTACTGAAGATAATGTGAATAATAGTTTAAAAAATACTTATTTCATAGCCTATGGCTGTTTAGGGAATTGTATCGGATTCCTTAATATGTCGCAATGGAGATAAGACACCAGGCAGTAAAGTAAACCCACCTAGAATACCTTATAGGAAACCTGAGGCACTATCACCATCAACAACAGCCCACTCTTCTATCAGCCCCGACATTTGGGGTTCTACACTCTTTGGTGTCAGCTACGAGAAACTGACATTTCTGAAACTTTCTGGAACGCAACATATTGTTTCAAAACAAATATATTCATATTGAAGCTTATTTGTTCTGTATCATCCGAAAACCTAAGAAAACTAATAATAGAATACTTGAGAATATTTTATGAAAATAGTAAGGAAAAGTCATAAATACTTATATCATATATGAACAACTATTCACCTCATTTCCATGTGGCTTCAGTTTACATAGAACAGTAGTTATTCCAATCCCAGAAAAGTCATCTCAGACTGTCAGAGATATCATCATACATTTTTTTTTTTTTTAAATTTCATTCCAGAGAAATCCCCTGTAGTTCGCGGGAAGCCACTATTTAAAGCGCAATATCTGCTTTATGTAAAGGTATATGCCATCTGGATCCAATATGTGTTTAAGTGCACCATGATCCACATTCATCCTTCTGTTGAAAAAATGCTTCCACTCTTTTATTTTTATAAACCAAAATATTAAAGCATTGCTGTTTTTTTTTCTCTTTAAATATTAAATTAACTTACCGCTTTTTGCATTTTTTGTTTGTAGAACAGACTTGAATGCATAATAATAAATGGGGAAATAAAACTTTAATAGGGTTGAATTTAGGGGAATTATAAAACTGAAGGCTGTATCCATTAAGGGTGGACAAAGAACGAGATAGAGTGTGTACAAACCATTAAACTAAGAAGATATATGGACAGAATTTGACAGCATGTATTAGATATTAGGTATTACAGAATGGGGTAAATGACTCATCCTGCACATACATTTTCTAAAAGGTTGCCTTGTTACAGCATAATAGTATTTAATGACAGGTAATCCTTATTCACATGAATAGCCATTAGAGATTACTTTAGTGTCTGTGGATGGTGACTAACATGTAATTAAATCATAAAGTAATTCATAGGCATTGGATGCATGGCCATTAGAACCAGAACCAGGAAAATTGGGCGGTAATTGATGGAACATGATAGACCTAACAACACACTGGTTGCTAAGCCTAAAGATACTGTATATCATTCTTTTCTGAACGATATAATTCTATTTCCCTTCTAATCAGGACAATATGTCATTGAATTATTAGTTCATTTTTAGGGATGCCCCGAAATGAAAATTCTGGAACGAAACCGAAAATTCAGGAAGCACATGGCCAAAATCGAAAAAGACCCCCCCACACACACACCTTATACCCTCCACCCCATTCCCAGTGCCGCTCGCAGACTTCCACAGGGGCTGCTGCTTCCCTCTGCATTGCTCGCACTCTGTGCGATATTTTGGTGCATCCCTATTAGGTATTAGGCATCATTGCTGCAATAATTGTTAACATATCTGTAATTGTTATATATATATATACACATACATATACATATATATATATAAATGTTTATCGTTTATGGAAATCAATTATTTGTTATGATTTCATCTCTGTTTCCAACAGTTCCTGCTAAGATAATAACAGACACAATTCTCAAACGGACAGGTTTAATGTGAAAAATAATTTACTTTGCTGCTAATCAGGATACCGGGATATTTTGTTTCAATTTGGTTTGGCAAAGCAAAAAAAGCTATAGAGTTTTTCCATTAACAGATTAATTAAGTGATTTGTACTTCACCTCCAGCAGCTTATGTCTACAAAGTCTATGTATAAAAACAATTAATTAATCTTTACCAATTGTGATATATATAGACCTGTATCTTGTATGCTTACAGCTTTGGGTAAATTGTGTCTCATATATATTAATTACATCAATTATTGAATCTCAACCTGCATTAAGGAGGAGGGCAAAGCCCCTAGCATATGTGGTACATGATCCTGTCACATCATACTAAGAATTGTCCAATGGCTGTGCTGCCATCTATCAATAAAACAGAAAAAAGCCGAACTAGTAATGAAAGCAGCCTAATTAAGGAGCAGAGCAGGCAGGGGATCCGATCATTTCACTATGACAGCCATTATGTGACACTGCTGTGCTGCATCTGAGCATTTTACAGAATGAGATTCTTCTGTGTGAGACTTAGTTAGCCTCAGCTTGCCATTTCTCACTGTGTATAAGATTCTCTAAAGTTTTGATTGAATTAAGATCAGTAATTTAAATAAGATAATTAAACCAGTCCACTACTATCCTTAACCCCATTACTCTAAGCTAATTTTGACCCTCTTTTTTTTCCATCCAGTCGTCTCAAATTCCCTATTTAACATCTTCTACCTGTTAATTTCTTGTTTCCATGCAACCGGACGAACAAATGGGATTTCTGAAAACAAATATGTTGGACGAAGTTTGTCGAATACGGAGAAAAATGAATTTCATTTCCATCTGCACATAAGTCTTATATTAACCTATCTATTCTCTTTTGTGATCTTTTGCTAAAGAGAGAGATACACAAGAGGAATGGTGAAAAGTAAAGGAGAGAGGTGTGGGATAAGTGAAAAGACAGAATAGAGAAAATTGTTGAGAGGTGAGACGCTGACACACACAGGCGCTGGTACTCACAACAATACACAAACATAATAATATTCACATAAACACACTAATACTAACATGCATACACATAGCCATACATTAACCAACATCCTTATACTCACACTAACAGACACACACAACCAGACACTAACACTTATACACATACATACTAACACACGCAGACATACACAGACGTACACACTAACACACCCAGGCACTCATACCCTCAAGGAACTCACTCTAAGTGAAACCTAAGTCTATCTTTTATGATGCTATTTTTTAATCGTAATGTAATTAAGAATGTACCAAATATGACAAAATAAGGCAATAGCGTTAGGTGGCAATCTTCTCTAATACATATCAATATTTGATCTATCTTCAAATGTATCAGAAACTACCTATTTAAGGAAATCATATGCCTTGACAATTTGACATGTCTTTTTAGGGGAAAGGTTAAATTGAAGTGTTCTTTCACCCAGACCCTAAGCAATCAATTGTTATTTGGAACATTCACAGCTATATTAAACATGCTGGTTTTTATGCAGCTGTTCACATCTGTTTGTTCAGACTGAACAAATATTAGTGCGTTTAAGGATATGTCCATTTTTCCCACACCCCCCCTCCCTTGTCTGCTCCATATACAAAGTGGGTAGATTGATTCGGACTCATGCAAACAGCCTGCACAGCAGATGAACGACTGAAATGCCTGAGCTGAAGAGAATGCTGCTTATTGTGTTGTGGTCCCATTAACATTCTTGTTGTTATATTCATTTTCCCGCACTACACCTAGCTCAGCATTTTCCACAAATGCTGTAAGAGTTTATTCTGCATTGATGAGAAATTTCCATCACCAGGAATTATAATGAATAAAAGACAGAAATCTCTACATTTTTTCCACTAAATTAAAATGAAAGCTACAAGCCTAATTTTCAAAGAGACTTCCCAATGCCCCGTGCAGCATTATTAAGAAACGCTTTATGTACTTTGTAAGTGTTTTAATATGTATTCTTCAACTTAACAAAATAAAGCCACTTACTTGCAAATGGCCAGTGGCAGGAAAATGTGCCCCTTGAAATCAATAGATGCACTTTCTGTGCGTGTGATCTCATCACACTCCCCCTCCCACAACTCTTGCTGAGCCAGCACTGAAACTGACTGGTGATGAGTATACCAAATGAGTGCAGTCAGTAGGACATGGGGTGTGGGGAAAGAAGCAAATGTATATTATGCAGTATCCTTCCACACATTTGCAAAAGGGACACAAACAATAATTTTTAGGAGCCACTGATCTATCATATGCATTAAAGCACATACAATGATAAAGCCTGAACGAATAGGACAGGCTGACATGAGGTTGTGGGGACGAGTTAGGGTTAATGCACTGTGTGACTGGTTAGTTTAGACAGGTCATGTAAAGGTCAGGTTAGCTGTTATATAAAAAAAAAAAAAAATAGGTTATATAACTTTAAATTCTTCTGCGCTTGCGCTAGCGCTTTGCCGCTCTTTTGTGAGTGGCTCGTGCTATCCTGGGGTGCCCGCGCGGGTGCCTCGCGCTGCGCTAGAGGGCGGGAATTTCACCTATAAATAGGTGCGTTATGAGGAGCTTTGTTACTTACCTGGCGATCCGCTGAGCGATTACTGCACTGACCGTAGAGTCTGGTGAGCGGTAGCGAAGCGGTGAGCCGAAGAATCAACATGGAAGAGTTGATGAAGATGCTGCAGGAGCGGGTCTCGGAGCGTGGAGGAGAAGAGTGGCTTCGGAGATGTCTTCAATCTTCTTCGGTCTCCGACGAACTGCTTCAACTTGACCCTGGCGGCGCTGAAGAGGAAGTGCCGGAGGAGGAGTTGAATATTGAAATTATGCCGGGGAACATCCCGCAAGATGTCGCTGTATCGCGGGATGTCAGGAGTTCAGGAAGATCTCGGGACAGGGTCAGGGTTACGTCTAATAGACGTGACAGACCCTCTACAAGTGCCTCAGACGTTCCTCAGAAGAAGAAAAGGCCCGCTTCTCGGGTGAAGTTACCTGCTAAGCGGCTGAAGAGCTTGCAGGATCCGGGAGAAGGCTGCAGCAAGTGGCTGCATGACCAGGACAGGCGTCCATCTCTGGCTGTCCCGGTTGCTGAGGAACAGGTTGCAGTTCAGAGGAATGTTGAAGTTGAAGGCAGAGCTGGGGATGATAGGGGTGAGTTTACTGGTGTTTCAATGAGTAATCTTAACGATGCAGTTTCTGCTTTAGTGAATGTTTTAAAGAATATTCAAGGTCAGAGTCCAGCTCAGGCTTGGTTGAAAGATAATGCTGGTGTTAAAGCTAATTTGGTGAATGAATCCTGTATGAAGGAAGTTATGTCCTGTGAAGTATCACCGCTTGGGTTTCATTTAAGCAAAGTGGTGAAAGAGAAAATTTGGAATGACGAATATGTCGATATTTTATCACTGTTGCCTGCGTCTAAGGAATTTCTTATGAAAAATGACAAAGATGAGGAACGGCGTAGGCCGGTAGTACGTTCTTTTAATAACTGGTTGCAATCATTTTGCATATTTTCTAGTGTTTATTGTGAAAAACACAAGGAAAGTAGCGCTGGTCTGTTTCAACATTTAGATGCTGTTTTAGAAGCGTACAAAAATTTGGGTGGACTCGCTTGGTTTTACTATGATGAGACTTTTAGGCAGAAAATGTCGGTGCACAAGAACTTGAAATGGGGAATGAAGGATGTGGGTTCGTGGGTGAGCATTATGTTGCCCCAGAAGAATGTTAATTTTAGAATGGGAGGTAATGTGCAGCAGCAGAATAGGCAGAAGGGGTTTTGTTGGGCATTCAATGAGAACCAGTGCAGGTGGCCCAATACCTGTAAATTTTGAAGCACGAATGTTCGGTATGTGCAGGGAATCACCCGGCGTTTCGGTGTTTTCGAAAGAATTTGCACAATACAGGAAAGGAGGTTCCAAAAGGCGGTGACGCCGGTGAAGCTACTAAATCTGCTCCCCTTTTTAGGCAGATACCCAAATCAGCGGATGGCTAATTTGATTTATGAAGGTTTTAAGGATGGTTTTAAAATTCCTATTTATAATCAGACAGGTATGGTTTGGGTTGAGAATTTGCGATCGGTTATGGATAAGGAAGAGGTGGTTAGAGCTAAAATTAAGAAAGAGTTGAGTTTGGGAAGGTTAGAAGGGCCTTTCACTGTACCTCCTTTTTCTTGTTTTCGTTTGTCCCCATTAGGTTTGGTGCCTAAAAAGGAGACAGGGGCTTATAGGCTCATTCATCATTTATCCTTTCCTAAGGGTAATTCCTTAAACGATGAGATTGTAAAGGAGGATTATTCGGTGCATTATGCATCTTTTGATGATGCGCTTAAATGGGTTCGCGCAATGGGGAAAGGTACTCTGCTTGCAAAAGTTGATATTGAGGCGGCGTTTCGTTTGCTGCCAATTCACCCAGATTGCTTTTGTTCTTTAGGCTTTCAATTTGATAAGATGTTTTATTTTGACAAATGCTTGCCTATGGGCTGCGCAGTTTCTTGTTTTTATTTTGAGGCGTTTTCTACTTTTTTGGAATGGGTTATAAAGGATGTTTCTGGTTTTGAATCCATAGTTCATTATTTGGATGATTTTTTATTTATTGGTAGGGCTGGGACTTCTGATTGTTTATCTATGTTGGAATCATTTTTGCAGTTAGCAAGCTGTTTTGGTGTTCCGTTGGCTAGTGAGAAAACAGTTTTTCCAACATGTGAGCTTCAGTTTTTAGGGATAGTGATAGACACGAATGAAATGTGTTTTCAGTTACCGGTTGATAAGATTGTTAAATTGAGGTTATTTATTAAAAAGATTTTAGGTAGTGATAAGTTGAGAGTTAAGGAATTTCAATCTTTATTAGGTATGTTTAATTTTGCGGCGAGAGTTATGCCAATGGGTAGAGTTTTCTCTAGGCATATAGCAAGAGCTATTTCGGGTAAGAAACAGCCGCATCATCGGGTTAGGGTAACTAGACAGATTAAAGAAGATTTAAGAATTTGGGATTTGTTTTTAAGTGATTTTAATGGTTCAACTATTTGGCAAGAAGAATTTGTGACCAGTAATGATATGGAGTTGTTTACGGATGCTGCTGGTTCAACGGGTTTTGGGATATTCTGGAAAGGTAAATGGGCAGTGGCTGAGTGGCCTGCTTCATGGGTTTCGGCGGGATGGTTAAAAAATATGGTCCTGTTGGAACTCTTTCCAGTAGTGGTTGCTTTTGAGCTATGGTCTAAGGATTGGGCGAATAAAAGAATTTTGCTTAATTGCGACAATATGGGGGTGGTTTGGGTTATCAACACGTTACACGCTAAATCTATACCTGTGATTAATTTATTGCGAAGATTGGTGTATTTATGTTTAAAATGCAATATTTGGCTTAAAGCTAAACATATCCCGGGTTGTAAGAACGTTCTGGCTGACGCGCTGTCTCGTTTCAATTTCAAGATTTTCAGATCTTTGGCTCCGCAGGCGGACAAGGAAGGGATGATAATTCCTGCATACGTATGGGATTTGACTTCACCCAACTGAGGGAGCTTTTGGCAAAGTCGGTATCCAAGAATACATGGAATGGTTATTCCAAGGCCTGGAAGGCTTGGTCTTTGTTTGTGCAAAATGGAAATTGGGATATTTTTGAAAACAGTATTGATGGAGCGTTAGCTTTTGTAGTAAGTTTGATTAATAAAGGACTGGCTAGATCTAGTATAGATATGCATTTAGCTGGGGTAACTTTCTTTTTTAAATTGGCGGGTAAGCAATATGCCTTTAAGGATTTTTTGGTTAAACAGGTTTTGAAGGGTTATAGTAATACATCTAGGGTTTTGGATGATAGGAAGCCGTTATCATCAGCTGTTTTGAGGAATTTGGTTAGAGTATTGCATAAGGTTTGTTGGACTAGTTTTGAATGTAAGTTGTTTAGAGCTGCTTTTGTAGTAGCTTTTTTCGGCGCGTTTCGTATTAGTGAATTAGTAGCTAATAATAGGAATGGTGGTTCTGGTTTGCAGTTTTGTAATGTGCTTTGTGCTGAGCAGTTAAGGTTGTTGGTCGAAACTTCTAAAACGGATAGGAAGCGGAGGGGTTGCTGGGTGTCATTGAATAGATTGAGTGATGTTGAAATTTGCCCAGTTGCGGCGGCTGAATTATTTAATTCGGTTAGACCTGATGTAAGGGGTAATTGGTTGGTACATCAATCCGGTTTACCCTTGACTAAATTCCAGTTTAATAAGGTTTTAAGTTTAGGATTGAAGGAGTTAGGTTTGGCTAATGAAAGGTATACGTCTCATTCTTTTCGAATCGGTGCTGCGACGGAAGCAGCTTTATTGGGTTTGGATGATTCAGTCATTAAGCGATTGGGTAGATGGCAATCGGATCGTTTTAAATTATATGTTCGTCCTAATCTCTTGTAATCATATGTTATTTGATGCTAACTATGAATTTCTTTCAGGTCGCCAGGCTTTTATAGTCTGGATTGTTGGCCATTCTTTCGTCTTTTGGGCACAGCGCAGAGCAGCGGAACGAAGATATGGCGAGAATTTAGGTTTTGATGAATCTAAGTTAGTTATATTTTGGTTGGGTATAAGGGGTTTAAGGTTGGAACAACTTAAAGATTATTTAGATGAATGTGTTACGTGTTTTCCTTGGCCTAATGCCATTATAATACATTGTAGCGGTAACGATATGGGGAAAATGAAGTCGTTAGAATTAATTTTATATTGTAAAAGTCTAATTTTGAATCTGAAAGCTTGTTTTCATAATGTTCTGTTAATATGGTCTGAGATTATTCCTCGTCTTCTGTGGCTTCAGAGGCCAGAATTCAAAGCTTTGGAGAGAGTACGACGTAAATGTAATAAGGCGATGGAAAAATTTATGTTGCTGGAAGGGGGCTTCTCTTTTCGGCATACTGAGTTAGAGGGTGGTAGTGTAGGTTTATATAGAAGGGATGGGGTTCATTTATCTGAGATTGGGAATGATATTTTTAATGTAGATCTACAATGTATGATTGAGCAGGCCGTGGTTTGGTGGGGTTGGGCCTCAAATGAAATTTAAGTTCATTTGTGGCGGTTGGGGTGAACTGTGAATTGATATGCTGGCTGGCTTTCAGGGCGGTTGGCATGGGTTAAGTGTTTATATGGTGCTCTGGGCTTGTGCCAAGGGCTTGTGTTTATTTAGATTACATTGGTGACAGAGTTGAAAAAAGTTACAGTTTATGGTTGTTGTTATATTTGTGAAACTAAATAAAAGCCACGGCCTGATTCATCCAAGTCAATGTGTATGTCTTTATTTAATAATAGTTTTATTTATGGTTTGTGTCCCTTACAACCTCATGGCATGAATACATTTTGTTGAATTGTGGCAGAAGTCCATATTAGTTGCGACAGGAGTATACAATTTAGACACAGAGTATACAACACAGTTTGTAAAAACAAACAAGGAAAAACTGAAATACTTAATTACACAAAACCCATATAGGTAATCTGCGGGAAACCTCAGTGTCCTTGTTGTGTTTTCAGTGATGTTATAAATCCATAGAAAGTTCCAGACATAACTTTCCAGTAGAGATTCTACGATTTTTCAAAACTTTTATACCCTGGTGAAATGTTCAGTGTCACAGAGAGATGTCCCAGGCCCAGCTCTTAGTATCAAACATATACTCTTAACATACCTCTATACCTCTAGCATAAAAGACCTATGTAGAAGGTCTGGGTCAGCCTGTGTGGCTTAAGAGGGAGGGCTTTAGGATGTAAAATACAACTGGCTAGGTTAATACCAAACCCATGTTGTGGTCAGAATTGCATTCAGAGCTGAATGGTGATTTTGTCAGTGCAACTTATAACATCCAGGAAAGGCAATATCATCTTAATAGAGGCTGTGCCAAGTTTTGAAGTTTTGCTATTGTAGTGTACACAAGAGGATTTTGATGCGGAAGAGTTAACAAAATGATGTTGGTGTAAGGACTAATTGTTGAGGAAAGGGTTAATATGATGTTTTTCATTTATTCTCTGCATAAAAGTATAACGGGAGCCAGGGCCGGCCGAAGACCCAACGCTGCCTGGGGCGAAGTTTAAAATGCTGGCCCCCCCCCCCGCCGGGGTCGGCGGGGGGGGGTGGCGACATTTTAAACTTCGCGCGACGCGCCCGCCCCCCCAGTAACTTTGCCTTTGATGAGTCCTGCGGGCGAGTCTCCGCTGCTCTGCCACGGTGCCGGCTTGTAATGTGAGGCGCCGGAAATTGATGCCACTTCTGGTGGCCAGCATTACAAGCCGGCACCAGACCGAACACGGAGACTCGCCGCAGAGGAGAGAGAGAGGGGCGCCGAGCGGGTAAGCGAAAACCACTCGGCGCCCCTCTCTCTCTCTTCCGCTTCAAAAAAAAAACGCTTGGGGGCGGCAAAGTGCCGCCCCTTCTAAAGTGCCGCCTGGGGCAATTGCCCCAGTTGGCCCCATTGTAGGGCCGGCCCTGACGGGAGCTTTAAACCAAATTAATGTCATGTAGAATGTTCTAGTATCATTAAACATAGCTAACTATGTCCATGAACCCAGAATTTCCGGTTGTTGACAGGGTATGGAGAACATCAAGATGATCCAATTTTAGTTAATTAACAGATTTACTAGTATGTATACAGATAAGTATATACACTCTTTATGTTTGTTAGATGATATAAAAAGTGCCTGGCCTGTCTTGCACAGTAAAGCAGTATATAACTTTCAGGGTCTCCCAGTGCAGGAAGAAACACAAGCATCATCTATTTCATTCCTCTTTTGTTTCTGAATATTATGTAGGTATTTTTGATTTGGTTAAATCAGGCGTGTGCAGTTCTGGGTTAAAACAAATTGGCATAGTCACTGAATGACGCCGCTTTTTGGGCGAAACTGTAATAGTGGGGTGGTAAGCCACATCCCCAGTTGACAGTCCATTGCTGCTGGATCACCACAGCTGTGATTTTGAACTGGTGTGCTGCACCGGTTGCTTGGCCAGAGTTGGAGGGAAAGATTACACAGGAGGATGTGTGTAAAGCTTTGCAGAAGCTTCGTTTAAGAATGGAAAGGCAGAACAGAAGGCAGTGGGGGAGTTGGGATTGCTTTTCCTCACTTCGCTCAGAAAATTAGATAATGTTTTTGGGAAAAAATGCAGAAACAAATAAGTTGAAGGATGAGATTGCTGTGTATGACAGAACAACAGCTTATGTGTGAAACTGTAGAGAGTACAACAGCTAGAACAGATAAAATTGAAACTAAGGGTGCAGCTTTGGCTGCGAGAGTTGCAGAATGGTATTCTAAACAAAACTTTTCTAAAGCTTCTTCTGTTAAAGTTCGTGCCCTGGTTGTAATGGTATGGTGAGGTAGGACCCCAGATGGCGGAGTTAGCCAGGCCAAACAGGAACCAGAAAGTCAGAGAACCAACCGGGTCAGACAGGTAATCAGGATAAGCCAAATCAGAATCCAGAGACGAGGTCAACAAGGCGAATCAATACCAGACGAGCAGGAATCAGGAGCCGAATCAGGAGACAGGAACGAGGTCAACAAGCCAAGTCAAACCGGAGCAGTCAGTCACAATCTAATGCGCAAGCAAATAGCAAAAATACACCAACCAAGGGTGATCCAGAAGAGGAAGTCCGGGTTTAAATAGGGAGAGGAGGAGGCGTGTCCTGCATGAAGAGGTCACCCGAGGTTATAAAGGCATGTTACAAATGTAACGTGCGGTACCTGTTTGCCGCGTGGTCAGCAATGCGGTGAAGACGCCGACCGGGTAGCGATGGTACTCGGGAAGCCGCCTGAGGAGGAAGCGTCGCGGGAGCAGCCATGGAGCGGGACCGGAGAGGCAGGTAAGTCCTTGGTTAGAGGTCAACCAGAATGAGTAATCTGCACACTCCAAAGGAGAACTCAGGTGCTTAACTGTGCCAGGAAGGGCCAGCTCCCCAATAGATCAAAAAGATAAATACAGGATCCAGGCACTCAAGGGTTCCAGCGTCAGGTAGATTTATTAGAGGAAGACAAGAGCAACTTTTCGACCTCACAATGAGGTCTTTTTCAAGTTGAAAAAAGTTGGAGCCTGTATTTATCTTTCTGGTTAGAGGTCAGTCATTGGACAACTAAACCTGGGATGGTATTGTGCATGATAGTGAGGATGAATGGGACTGGGTTGAGGAAGTGAGAGTAGCAGATATTAAGGATGATGATGTTCAGTCGGAAATGTGTGTGCGTCCTCTTGTTACTAATAAAGCAAAAGGTCCTAGGGGAGCAGATGCAGGTAATGTGTTAAATGGTCACAAAGGATATGAGAGGGACTTTGCTCTCTTTGTTGGGTCCATCATAGGGAAGACCAGTAGGTGATGCCATTTTATTGAGACGGCTAGATGGGATTGATAGGACTAGGGAGAGAAAACACTAAATATGACACGTAAACAAATGTTTAAAGATTTATTGGATGCAGTGATTCCTGAAAAAATGGACAACCCACCCCTTTACTCCTAGGTAAATTAAAAGATTTACAAAACAACAATTGAAGGGAAAATAAGCCCAATTCTCCACTAAGGACTGAGATATATGCAAGTGAGCCCTTGTTCTGAAAACTATATATGGAGATTCTTGATTTTACCATTTAACAACTGTAACAAAAATGTGCCCTCATTAAATTCATAATTTACATATAATCAATACTAAATCTTTTTTTCTGTATTTGTTATTATTTATGTGAAATCTGTTCAGTGTCCAGAAAACAATTAATAGCCCGCTCTGCTAATTAGCTGAGACGCTTCATTTGCAATAGATATTTATGTCTTTTCTACATGAATACTGTACTTGAAATGTAGTCAACAAAAGGAAGTAGTAATTAGCAAGTACATTTATCATCGTTATTGATTTCCAATATTTTTTGTCAATGTACTTAAAGGTGTATGTGGGATGAAATATTGATAATGTATGCCAAAAATCTATGTATATGAGCAGAATCTGTCAATATATAATTCAAGCAAACACAGTTTAACACAGTGTAATATGAAAGATGTATATCATCATTTCTTATGTTGAAAATGATGGAGGGGAATATATACCCAACTATAAATGATTATGATTTTTTCATAATATAAAAACTACATGCCTTTTCCCATTCTTGTAATATTTAGTGCTATATGGTTTGAGGTTAAGCACAGTCACCTACCATTTACTAAACTTAGTACCCTAGCCTGTCTAACAGATTTCCCAGACAGAGTGCTAATGGGTTCATAGCAGAACTTAGCCTGGGGAGTGAAGGAGCACTCTAGACGACCGGAACATTAACAACACAACAATGTGAGTCATAACTGCTGAGTTTTCATTCTCAACTCTTTCTTCAAAACGTATGTCCTACTATTTAAAGGGGAAATATTTAGTGCTACATTTATTACCATAATGACTTTTAAGTAGCTATAAACCCCTGGCATGCTAGATTTCATAATTCCCTCCAGTGCAATCTTTATAACTAGATTCATTTATTCAGTGAGCTTATACATGGACCATACATGTCATTAAGCTGGTGCATCACCTGTTCCATTGCAATAGCTCACAACAATAATACTCTGTCTACTACTTTGTGTACAATTCAAATATATACATTTTAATTCTACCTGAAAGATTTTCCAGTTGAATTGTAAATTAAAACCCATGAGATACCTCTCTAGCATTTTCAGGCACAAACAGGATGTTATGATACTTGCAACACCTATACGTAACAAATTAGTAAACAGCTATTTATGGTAAATCAACTAATACATTGCACTTATTGCTTAAAACCTATGTGAAATGAATAGACAGCTGTCATAGTCATTTATATTCATGGTTTACTCAGAAACTATTCGTTTTGAAAGAAGTGAATTAGCCAAAAAACGTAGCAGATGATCAGTGGTTTTAACATCTGATGTGGATAACGCACAGGGGCAAGAGTAAGCAAACAGTCCATGTGATTCACAATTAAATTGTTTCCCAAAGCAGATATTTCATTTTTTTTTTTTTTTACATTAGCTGTAAAGGCTTTCTGATGCAGATAATTCAAGTAAAATACAGTCGGGGAATTGGAAAGGTAAATGTATTTTTCTGAAAAGTGTTGTATGCAAAACTGACTTGCATGTCTTTCTCGGTCAGCAGTGATAAATAATGTCAAAATACATTGGGCATTTGCATGCAGGTAATGATTTTGTTCATAGTTTTTTTTTCTAGAATCCCTTGCCACAACACATGAAACCGATATAGATTTTGATCACAATGCTGCAATTTAAGCTGAGCTACAAAAATAATATATAAGCATATGTTGGAACCTCTGGGGATATGCTTACTGGACCTCTCTCACATTTGTGGAAGTGGTGTCATGCTAGAGTAGAGATAGCTGCACAAAGAAAGAAGAAACTGATGGTGTTACAGCGTAACTCCCATCACCATACACTGAGCCAGACAGTAGTGCAGCATAAGCTCTATTACTATACAATTACAGACATTGACGTGGCAGGCCCCTGGCCTCAAAACAACTTGCCTGTACCACCTCTGCACCTGAAGCAGCCTGCCTGTGCCACCTCTGCCCCGAAGCAGCCTGCCTCTGTTACCTCTGCCCAGAAGCAGCCTGCCTATGCCACCTCTGCCCCTGAAACAGCCTGCCTGGGCCTCCTCTGCCCCCAAATCAGCCTGCCTGTCCCATTTATGCCCCTAAACACTCATTTACTTACTCATTCATTCACCCACTCACATTCCCGCACTCCCTTACCTCTCTTGCAGATTTCACTGGTCCGGGGGCTGGCCGAGTATCACTAGTATCCCCTGCAGGGATATCCGATCACTCATTTGAGGCACAGACACTGTGATCTCTATGCAAGTCTGTGGGGACTTGCATAGAGATGACAGTGTTATTGGTGCAGGGGGATTGCAGGGAGGAGAGTGAGAAACCATGTTTCTCACTCTCCTCATTTGCTGGAAAATCAAACGGAGAAAAAAAATGGTTAGTGATTAAAGAAAAACAAAAAACCCACTAAAATAATACAATAAATAATAATTTAAAAAAAACAATAACGTGAGCTAAGTGATGTCATTTAGCTCACGTTCAAGAGGTCCCTAAGAGGACCTCTAAACCATATTTTTAAAACATATATAAAAAAAGAAAAATAATAATAATTAATAATGAGGAGGAGAGAGAAAAAAACCGCTTAGCATCATTGCCCTAACACAACATCTACCCAGTATAACCCTCCTGCCCCTGTTCACAACCCCTAAACCCGTTAAGCCATAAGCATACTACTTCAACCAAAAATTTACACCTTCTAGTATGTTCCCTATAAGTGCTGGGAAAGTATGGAAAATCTATATAAATTAGGTATTTCTAAAATCAGGACACCTGAATTGATAAACCTGGAGGGGATCTTCCATCACTTTACCTATTTTTTGAGGATTCAGAGGGGAAATTTATTAAAAAAATAGTTTTTTTTGTAATTTCCACTAGTTTTTACTAAATTTCTCATCCTAAATTGTCAGCTAATCATCTAACTATGGTATCAAAAGAAAGCTCTATCTCTCATTGAAAAAACAATATGTAGTTTACATGGGTACACTATTCACAGGAAAGGAGAATAATTGCTGAACCGACATACAGCAAATATAGCAAAATTGCTCCGGGACATGAGGTACCAAAAACCACTGGGACTGAAGGGGTTTAAATGTGGTAATTTTTCCACGTGTTTATTAATGCAGCAAAATGTTTTTCATATTATAATCGGCTGGCTTTTATTTTATCTGTAACTGACATCTTGATGCCCCCATCTAGATGTAACAACACATTTACATTGTATCTCTTTAAATTTATGGCGATGTTGAATGGGTTAAGATATACCAATTTTAGTGGGCAGAATGTTTGTTTATTCAGTTTATTTTACACTGTCTACTTATTATTAAAATGTATACAATTGCAAACAGAAGACACAGGAAGCTAAAACCACAAGCTAAGCAAGATTATCTGAGTGCATTGAACATAATGGGCAATTTTCCACCTGAGAGATTCTGTTGACAAATCGTTGAGTTGCAAATTTTTTGATATGATGGATCCAATTCTTTTACAGATATTATATGAAATATTCATAATCCTGGGTCTGTTACTTAGTGTGTGGTGACGTGTATACATGCACAGGCCCGGACTGGGACAAAAAATAGGCCCGGGCATTTAAGCCTGAGCAGCCCATTTTTATTTATTTATTTATTGTTAAAGCCCACCCTTCATGTACCATCTTTGCATTTACTCGTTCACACAAATCATTAACACATTCATTAATGCAGTCTCACAAATCATTCAAGCAATTCATCCTCACATGAATTCATTAATTGTCATACGCATTCACACAAATTATCCACACATTTATTCATTCATTCTCATACGCATTCACAACTACCACCAGGCCGACCCCCGATCTCGCCCAATCTTGATCTGCCCCTTACTCACTATGCTTCCCCCTGTTTCAACTATGTACCCCGCCCTTCGCCCACTGTCTCATATGTACCCCGCCTCTATCTATTCCCCTCTCCCGTCGCTTTCTCAATATCTAACCCCCTCCTCACCCTACTTACAGGCCCCCACCTTAAACTACTGCTTGTACGTCTTAGGATTGTGGAGACCATTAATTCTGACCAGATCTTGAACTCTGTTTGCAGATATACAGTCCCAAACTTGCAAACACTCGTTCTTGTACCACTCACATCCCCTTTGGTGAACAAACTACCTTCTGCTCTAGTCAAATATTTAACATTTTGACTTATCAGTCCAGAGCACCATTGCCATATTTATGCCCCCTGTGTTAAATTCCTGTGTTTTCAAGTTTAGATGAGTCACTTGGCCTAGTTTCGAAGTCAGAGGTTACATAGTTACATAGTTATATAGGCAGAAAAAACATGCGTCCATCAAGTTCACCCTTTCCTATATCTGTTAATTTGTTGCTGTTGATCCAAAAGAAGGCAAAAAACGCTGGTTTCACTCTTTCCAATTTTGCACTAACCACAGAAAAAAATTCCCTCTTGACCCCAAAATGGCAGTCAGATTTCTCCTTGGATCAATAAGCTGTTTCCCCATAATTAAAGATTATATCCCCGAATATTATTATTATAAGAGGTATGGCTTTATGACCACAAGTCTTCCATGAAGACCACTTCTGACCAGACCTCTCTATACAGTAGATCAGTGTACCAGAGTCTGACTGTTTTCTGTCAATGCTGAACTGATAGGACTGCTAGACATATCAAATTGTGAAGGGAAGATTGTAAATCATGACGTGTCTTTTAATGTCTGACCACTGCGTCTATGGTTCTCAGCATTGCTGTTTGTTTTGTGCTTCTTAAAAGGAGTTTGGACAGAACATCTGGAAACCCCCGCCTGCCTTGAGAATTCTGCATAGGAGAGATAGTACTATATATACTGTGTGTGTATATATATATATAATTTCTGCGTGTGTATTTAGGACCCCGGAAGTTTAGTTTCTGACAATATTTTTCAGTTTTGGCTCATTTGTTTTCAGATAACATGTTTTGTTTCTGGCCCTTTTGGTTCAGACAAAATTTGAGGAGGCTTTTTTTACTCGTAAACTACATTTTTTGTCAAAACTCTCCCCTCTCTACCTCCGTCCTTCCATCTTCCGCCCCTGTAGGAGCAAGCAAGAGGGGAACAGTGTCCTGTTGCATAGACAAAAATGAGAGGAGAAAAGTGAGAGGCATACAGCACGCACACACACAGCTGCTTGTCTGTAGTGGAAACTTAATAAACAGTTTCCTTACAGACACTGCAAGGGTTACTTGTCAATTGTATATTAATTATTCTTCTCCTAAGATTTTTATTTAGAGTAATAAAGTTTGACTTAATGTAGTGAAATTTACTTTACTGAGGGAGTGGTGGATATGTGGCACAGCCTCCCAGCAGAAAAAGCTTGAAGTCCACAAGACTGCTGAGAGCTATATAGTTGCATAGTTATATATCAAGTTTAGCCTTTCCCATATCTGTTAATTGCTGTTGATCCAAAAGAAGGCAAAAAACCCAGTTTGTGGCTTTTTCAATTTTGCAACAAACTAGGGGAAAAATTGTTTTCTTGACCCCAGAATGGCAGTTAGATCTTTCCTTGGATCAAGAAGCTGTTTTCCCATAATTTAAAAATGATACCCCTGAATATTATGTTTTTGCAAGTATTCATCCAGTTGCTGTTTAAATGTCTGTACAAACTCTTGATAAAACTACCTCTGCAGGCAGAGAAGTCCACATCCTTAATGTCCTTACTGTAAAAAAACATTTCCTTTGCCTTAGACTAAAAGTCCTTTCTTCTTTATACATATGTCAGTTTCATCTTTCTCTGCTCAATGGGACACTTCTCTCCCGATTCCCAGCAACGTCACTCCCATTCCACCAACGATGTAAGCTTTCACATAAATGATATATTTTTCTACCTCACACTTCCTGCTGTTGCCACCCAGGAGCTGACTGGATGGACATTGCATTACTGGATGGACATTGCATTACTGGTCGCGTAATGCAATGTTATTAGACCCAAGTTAAAAGTCAGAAAGAAAGCTGCAGTGAGGTAGGGGGTGAGGGAGAGTGTATGTATAAGTGTGTGAGAGTTTGTACGTGTTACAATTTACGAGTGTTTGTGTGTGAGCATGAACGTGTATGTGTGGGTTAGAATGAATGTGCATGAGAATAGATATATATATATATATAATATATATAGTATATAAAGTAGTCTCACGCATTCAAAGGAAGAGAAAGAAAAAAACCAGAATACAATTGCAGATATTTGAAATTTAATCTTTGCACTGTAGAACCCTGGAGTTTAATTAGCATCTTTCAGTGGTTTCTTTAGATGAAGTTTGTTAAAGTCAGATATGTTTCATATGAAATTCAATTAAAATTTCTGTCTCTTGTAGAGTTTCAAAATCTTGCAATTTCTATTCTCCGTAAGAGATAAGATATAGTACTTTTAACGAAAACTTTTTCACTTATATATCTATGATCTTATTTCAAACTATCCCCATCCATAACCTCTCTAATATCTAATGATGCT
>VKOC01020286.1:0-12995 GCA_009364415.1 Spea multiplicata
CCCTGACCTTCATTGTCTTCTCTACGTAGAACATCGAGCAGACTCCCGTCCGGACCTCCCAAACTCCCTATTGTAACTCCGGTGGAATGTTTACGGCCAAAGACCTGGAGCCTCCTGTAGGAGATCTTTCTCTAATACGTTGCCGGTCAAGTAGGGCAAAAAGTCCAGAAGTTTCCATTTTACGAGTCCAGACACAGCCGGGAAGACTGCGGCCACGTCTATTCTAAAGAATGTACGCATTTGGCAGTTTCTGCCGTTTGTGACCGCTCACGGCGACTGCCACCAAGAACCTTTGGGAACTTCACCCCAACACTTGATCTCCCGACTGGAATGCTACATGAGAGCTAATTCCTGGCCCACGGATTCCCAGGCGTCTGAAACTTCACTTCATCCGCGTTCCACCCACAAATACTTATCTTACGGCTGAACGTTAAGGTTTTAGAAAGTTGTGAACCTTCCAAATTTTACCCTCATCCTTTGAGATCAGACAAAAACGGTCAACGTCGGCCACTGGCGGCGGCTCCGTCACGTAACGTTGGGAAGAACAGAGTGTCAACAGAGCGAGAACGTCCATGTGAAAAGACAGCTGCTGTAATGAGATGACGCGACGGGTCAAACAGCCTCCCAGAGGATCACATCGTGCCCCAACTGCTTGCGAGGAATGAAATTACACCCCGGGGGCCATCGGGATCAGTATGTGGTTACATGACCCGACTCTTAACAAGATCTCAATCTATCAGCAAAACCGTCGTCCCAGCCATATCCCATCACAAACCCGCCGCGCACGCTAACTAAGCAGCTGCCGACGAGACGTGAAAAAAATTCCAAAAATGTCATTTCTGATCCAAATTTGTGGACATCTCACCTCGACGAAACCTCTCAAATTTCTACCAATTATTTGAGTTGACCGATTTACCAAAATATATATATATTTATAGAAATTATTCTATTTCTTTCACATTTGGTTATAAAAAAAACCTCCATAGTCCTAATATTTTTCATAATTTTTTCCCAAAAAGTCTTATATTCCATAAACATAGAATCTAGTATCTACCCTCATACCCGAAACGGGGGTCTCCTCTCTTTGAGGGTGGGTTGGCCAGTTATCTGTCCTCTGGGGTATTAATCTGCAGTACCTTGGGAAAGGGGGTACTGAACGTATTTTGTGGGGAGTCTTTAGATGAGTCTTTTAGTTTTTTACAAAAGTACTTTTTTTGGGGGGGCAAAAAAGATATAACGCGGGATCTCCCACCGTTCGTTTTATTCCTCGAATCAGAACAAAAATTAATTTTCAAAAATATTTTGCTGGTTTTTTTTACCCCAGTTGTAGTTTTTGCCCCAGCGTGGAACAATAGAAAGCCTCAGTCTTATTCACCAGCAGGACTCTCTGACTAACGAAAGTCTATGGTCTAACTCCGCACATTGCTCTGTGACAGATCTCTTAACTAACACGCGTGTTAACAGCCGCAAGTCACGTGTCGTCACGGCATCTGCATTGTGTCCGACAATCACTCGGAGAGCACGTGACTAATGCATGGATCCCGGACTCACAGCGCAGCCATAAATATTATATATATATACGTAAAAATAATCACAAATTATAAGAAATGCTGCGAAAACAGTGATTCCCCAGGAGACCCCTTTACAATTCCCCAGGAGACCCCCTTTACGATTCCCCAGGAGACCCCTTTGCGATTCCCCAGGAGACCGCCTTACGATTTCCTCCAGCGAGACCCTTTACGATTCCACAGAGACCCTCTTAACCGATTCCCCAGGAGACCTTTGCGATTCCCAGGAGAACCCCCTTTGCGATTCCCCAGGAGATCCTTCCGTTCCCCAGGAAACCCTCTTTACGTTCCGCCAGGAGAACACCCTTCTAACAATTTCCCACAGGAGAACCCTTTGTTACGATTCCCCAGGAGACCGCCTTTACGATTCCCGCAGGAAGACCCTCTTTAGCGATTCCCAGTGAGACCTCTTTACGAATTCCCCAGGAGACCTCTCTTTACGATTCCCCGGAGACCCTTTGCGATTTCCCAGGAGACCCGCTTTGCGATTCTCCACGGAGACCACCTTTACGACTTACCAGGAGAACCCCTTGCGATTTCCTGAGGAAGACCCCCCTTTACGATTCCCAGAAGAGGCCTTTACGATTCCCCAGGAGACCCTCTTTACGATCTTCGCAGAGACCCTTTGCGATTCCCAGGAGACCCCTTTGCGATTCTCCAGGAGACCCTTTTACGATTCCAGGAACCCCTTTGCGATTTCCAGGAGACCCTTTGCGATTCCCCACAGGAGACCCTTTCCCTTGTTCGGGATTTCCGCCAGGAGACCCCCTTCTACGATTCCCAGGAGACCCCTTTCGGTTCCCCAGGAGATCCCCTTTAACGATTTCGCCTAGGAGACACCGCTTTACATTCCCAGGAGACGCCCCTTTGCGATTTCCCCCAGGAGAACCCCCATTCTGCGATTCCGCACCCAGGAGACCCCTTTACGATGCCCAGGAGACCCCCTTTACGTTCCCCAGGAAGACCCCTTTCGGATCCCCCAGGAGACGCCCTTATCTATTCCCAGGAGACCCCTTTACGTTCCCCAGGAGACCCTTTACGATTCCCAGGAACCACTTTGCGATTCCCCAGAGACCCCTTTCGCGATTCTCCAGGAGAACCCCTTTCGATTCCCCAGGACCCTGCTTTTGCGATTCCCCAGCGAGACCGCCCCTTGTGCGATACCCCAGAGACCCCCTTTGCATTTCCCCAGGAGACCCTTCTGCGGATCCCCCCAGAGACCCCTTTCATTCCCCAGGAGACCCCCTTTCCGATTCGCCCAGGAGAACCCCTTTTGCCAATTCCCAGCAGACCTTTACGATTCCCCAGGAGACCCTTTACGATACCCGGAGACCCCTTTACGACTTCTAGGAGACACTTTTGCACTTCCCCAGAAGACCCTCTTTGCCATATCTCAGGAGAAACACCCTTTACAATTCCCAGGAGTACCTTTACGATTCCCAGGGAGACCCCGCTTTGCGATTCCCAGGAGACCCCTTTTTGGCGAATTCCACAGGATGACCCCGCAGGAGTACCGTGCGTCTCGTATTCACAGGTGTGAATGAGGCGCGCTGGTGCGACTCCTCGCTGGCGCAGTTTGGGTTATTTTTTAGGAGTAAGGGATATATGCTACTGGTGACCTTGGTGGCGGGGTTTGGGGGGGGCGGGGATCGGGGGGGGCAGACTGGAGGGGGGGTCAGATCTTTTATCTGCTGGTCAGACCTTCCTTTAACGGTCTTTGGACATTTTAACCCTACGTTGCCACGCACAGAATTTTGTTAAAAAAACTAACTTTAGTAACAAATATTTCGGAAACCAAACTTAATGAAATGTCTTTTTTTATTTCTCAGTTTTTCCGCTATGAAACCTCATTGCAAGTAAAATGTGGGCCGTTGTATCATACCCTTAGCGTTGCCCCAATCTCAGGGTAAAGGGGCAGATTCTCGGGGGTCACATGGTCTGGATCTGACTCCTTCCTATCCCTCCCACTGTGAGACTCCCAGTTGGTGCTTTTGCTCCCAGTATGTTATGGTTGACATCCCTGCTTGAATGCAGGTGACTCAACTTAGTGTATCTTTAACTAACGACAAATCAAGGTTTCCACTACAAATCTAGTAATGGGGCAAAATGAACACACAACAGGGATGAGATCTGGACTCCTAGCCATGTGTCTGATATCAGCAGGAGTGGCCACCAAGGAAAGTCCCACCATGAGCGTCAATCAGCAAAGCAACCAAAAACTCCATATGGTATCATTTTTAATAGGAGAATATCATTAATGTGACCCGAAGCTTAGTAAAGAGATCACAGATACAGAAAGTCAGGGCTGTAAGAGCGGTGCAGACACTTTGGCAACCAATGAGATCTGGTGGTTGCCCACTTTTACCACTTTGCACTAGAATAGTTCTTTAACCAAAAGCCCTGGAATTCACCACACGCGGTGTTGGACAAACGCATGATCAAACGCTGGACATGTGTATACGGCAGCCGCCCCGTGCCATCAGCCTGGACAAATTGCAACCTGGGTGTAGAGCCTTGGCCACCAGAGGAAGGTAGTAGGTTCATAGATATGCTCTCCTGCCTGAGTGGTCTCATTCACCAGACCTGTCCCAGCCATGGGCATTGAAGCCACGTCCTGCTAGATAAAATAAACTACTTGCTAAAGCACTTTTCTGAGTGTCCCGATGGACGGGACAAATAGTTTTGCTGATGGTGGCTTTTACGTGTTCGTGACGGTTGTCATCGGCTGAAAGAAAGCTTCCCTATCTGCTCCATTCAAGACCTTTTCTTGGCCTCAAGCTTCATATCAAGCTGACGAAGCTGCTCCAGGAAGCCATGATTGGGAAAGATGTCACGATGCTCACTGACGCTTCGTAGGGCGTCCACCAAGGAGAAGCCTTCAGAGATCATCAGGAAGGCCAGGACCAGGGAGGCAGCTCGGCTGATGCCCATCGCACAGTGCACCAGCACCCGGCCTGAAATGACCAATAAAGGCATGGTTATTACCACCAGCTGACCTAACATCTGGATAAAAAGAGGGACCTCATGGGAAATATTTGTATTTTGGACATAAAGTCAAATACGTCCACCGTGGCCGAATCTCTCTTCTTCTGTGCCGCATGTCAGGGATGTCCAACCTCCCATAGCGCTCTTTAAGCTATGGGGCTGGCAGAGGAGTATGGGAGATATAGTCCTGTAATGGCTGGAGGGCCTCAGGTTGGACAGCCCTGCCTTATGTACTATAAATAACACGTCTCTACCATCCCATCACTGTCTCTGTGATTCATAGAATACCAGTAAGACATAAAACATCAGATCACTCTGTGTAGACAGGTGAAGCCAAGGCCACCCTTTGTTGGGTGATGTTGATATCTCCTGCTGGCTGTCTCCACCATCGTCTGCGTGACCACCACCTGGCCAAGGAATTCAAAGCACAAAGAGACAGAAAAGCAATGCTGACGTTCGGTTTATTTGTACAGACCCTAAAATCCAGACCTGTTTTGTTTGACGCTATACCTTTATTAGATTGCAGCCCAGATCTTATGAACTGGGCCGCCGGGTAGAAATAGACACTCAGGTCAAAATTTGCATCATCGTCTGCCTCCACCCCGTAGTAGTCGATTTTGAGGTCTCTGTAGAATTCGGGTCCGGTGTTGATGCGGTATCTCCCAGAGGCAGCGTTTAACACGTGTGTGATCCCCAGTTCACGCAACACGGATTTGTCCCTGGCTGTAAACCTGCGTAAGGAACATAAGTTGGAACATCAGTGTTCTTGTACTGGCGATCTTCAAGTTGTCTTCTTCAGTCCCACCGCAAGCCATGTTCTGTTGCCTTTATGAAGGTTTGCGCTGATCTATAAGTATGCTTACGCGTCTCCCAGGTACAGCCTTGGCCAGACTTGGTTCACGTGCCCTGTAGAACCTCGATGGCAACAGAGAAAACGCTGAAGATCAGACACAGGAAGGGGTTCATGGGCCTGCGCGAGACTGGCCATCCTGAACAAAAAAGAGTATTATTGTCGTAGGGATGAATTTCTCCTTACTGGAAATCATAGATGGAGTCGTCTGCTGGTGAGCATTTCTCAGTCACCTTGTAGACCATTACAAATATAAGAAGCAGGTTTGTTTGGAACACCAGGGTCCAACTATGGGCCTAACTGAGCTTTATCCCAACACTTTATGCCATTTTATTTATTTCTCTAGAACAGGTATCTTGAAGAACGTAGATGACCTTCAGATCTTATTGGGTGGCAACTACCTGAAAGACGGTTTTTGGGGAATCTGGGGGACAATTAATTACGTCTCAACACTTTACTACTTCATGGCTCTCGGGAACACCAAAGGGTGGCTTCAGAAGAAGCTTGAATTAGACTATCAGTAAATGAAACCTTCAGGAGCTCGGAAAGGACAGGTCTCGACCAAAACACAGACTACCTTTCTTGGAAATATTTCTCCTCACCAATCCTGCATGTAATATAATCAGATATTTCCCTCACGATGCTCTAGTTTTTTTATTTTAATAAAATATCTTTTCGGATACGGAGATGACGTTTTGGGGTTCTGGTTGCCATTGTGGCCAAGAAAATAATAATCAGCCAATAATAGGTGCTCCAGAACCATGGACCCTTCTTAGATGTTACAATGATATGCCCACCCAGACGCATGTAAACATAAAGCAGGTAACAACCACTCAACGTCAGAAGCCCGTCAGATCAAAGAGGACCATGGTATTCCTAGAGTCCTAGGTAGTCCAAGAAAGTCCTTTACGGTCTTGCATACTTTCAAACATTACCAATGCGAGATGCTTAAATGATACATTTTCTTGAAAGGAGCTTTGCGGTCAAAATTATATTTTAAAAGCTTGAAAACAGGAACAATAAGTGCTACAAATAATCTCAGCATCTCCGTATGCTTTTCCTCAACAATATTAAAAAAGCGAGCTCAAAAATTAATCTGAGCCACGGAAAAAGTCCCTGGCCCCGCCTCCACCTGCGCCATTGTAAAAGTTCCCCCTTTTAGGTCTTATGTAATGCTGGAAGGTATGCCTATGTATCCCATGGACAAGTAACGCCTATCATATACTAAATATCCAATACACTAACGTCCTACGCACTGAGATATTTCCGTCGGGATTAAATGTCATTTGGTTGGAACCGTGGAGATTTAATGGCTGCTATCCTCACCTGCACGTACGGTGTCTCGATTCTCCTTCTCTTGGAGTTGTCTTCACTTCACTCTTCTTCTTGGTTTTTTCCCCCCTTCCGCCTAAAGCTGACTCCTAGATGTCTGGGCTCTGACTCAGGCAAATCTTACTTTTGCTTCTATTTTTGATCTGTGTTAATTTAATCCTTGGGCGCTCTCCTTTCCCTCGCCCATCCCTCTTTGCCAGGAAGGAACCGAGGCTCTGGGCACGAAGGGGCCAGGTTTGTCCTTTAAAAAAACCAAACCTGAAGAACAATTTAGAGGTGGATATGGTATGAACCTTCTACCTCTAGCCCTGGACACAGGCATAATAGATAATCATGTTCCTACCAGCTTTTTTTGTTCAGATGGACGATCCCACCTCAAGTGTCCCATTTTGCCCAAGGTGACTGGGATAGCGCGCACATGCGTTTGGATGTGGATACACAGAGTGGTGACACAGCAGAGGTGCTTTGAGCAGCTGGCAGTGAACATGGCCAGGTACCTGCCTCACTTTTGAAGCAGAAGGCCAGAATATGACATCATATTCCACCATCGTGCTTCAATACATCACACGGTGACTGGTGGCATATGGCAGGATGACTGTCCTGCCCCTGGTCCCCCACCTGGCCAGACGTCCTGCCGCGTCCATGTCTGAAGCCACCTCTGGGTATAGTTCTAACAGGTGACTAAAGGGAGTGCTGGCTACCCTACCATCTGCCTCAATCTGACTGGCTGGTGCACTTTGAGGGATCCTCGTTTTGACATGGAGAGCCTCCTTCCCCTCCAGACTGCAGTATGTGGTGCAATCCCTCCTCTCTTATTGGCTGTCTCTGATAGAAACTTTGTATAGAGAGCCCTGCAGGGCCAAAAGGCAGCTCCTACACAAAAAGTACCCACCAGCAGGTAAAGTTTTTAGCACATGGGCCCACTGAGGTGTTGGAGACCCTACTGTCTTGCGAGGTCTGCCCAGTCCTAGTTGCATTCCCTGAACCCATCTCCCCTTTTATCATTCCTTCTTGTGGTTGCCAGCTGTCCAGTTTTTTGTGGTCAGTCCTGGCATAGGAGCCTGGGCCCTACAGCTGTCCTCCCCTGTGTGTTGCGTCCTTCTAGTGGCAAAACAGGAAGAGTACATGTTGTGGGGCGCAGGAGATTGTTGGTATTTGTCTGCTAGTGATGCTACACTGTGGAGGGCCATTCAGGTACACATGGCTGCCCCCAGTAAGGCGAGCATTTGGGAAGCTGGGAGATCAGTTTCACCCTTTTTTTGCTTAGAGGGTTAATAGGGGAATGTGTTAAAACCTCCGCCTGAGCCGTGCCAGGTCATGGTGGGCAGTCGCACATAACTCCAGTAATCCTCCTCGGGACACAACAGGGACAGAGTGTCCAAGCGTCTTCGTTACCTAGGATGAGACAAACCTTCCGACCAGCCGTGGTCTTCTATCTGTGTTGAGTGACTGCTGCCGCCTAGTGGTGGAAAGGTTTTTTACCGGACACTCATGTTTAGACACAGCTAGGTGCCTTCTGGGTGCCTATGATGTCATTCTTACTGATATGAAGAGTTTACATCACACATAACTATCTCATATTCTAATTGAGATGGAAGAGGATCCCCTACAGGGGGAACCCATTATTCCCCAGCATCGTATCGCCTTCACCACTAATCTATCATCTCCTTTACTAAAACACATCCGTAATTCCCAGAATTCTTTGCTCAAGCAGAATGGCAGGTCATTCCGGGGCTTCACAAACTTTATCATTAATCGCCAGACAATGTTAGCGGCGCACCAGGAGAAGGGATGTGTCGGACTTTGCTCCATCCTGCCCGCTTTGTGCTGTCACCAAACCTCCCTGAAGATCGCTATAGGGTCTACTCCAACCACTACACCCTTCTGAACGCACTTGGCAATGGATGCACGGGGCAACGGACTTCATGGTAGACCTTCTGCCCTTAAATCAACAGCAATGCTGACTTTGATAGACGGTTTTCTCAAAATGGTCCATCTGGACCCTCTGCTCAATAGCTGGTGACCTCTTTTTTATCCGGGAAGTAGTGAGACTCCACGACCTTTGAAGACCATTCTGCATGACACTGGGTATTGAGTTATCCTTTTCAACCGCCTACCGTCGGTTCAACATGATTCCTCAAACCGACAGCCGGCGATCAGGCACTGTACCTGCGGGTCCCGGTGTCTCCCCTCTTGCTCCGCCCAGGAACAAAACGGAGTCACGTGATGTGACGTCACTTCCGTGACTCGCCTTGTTCTGGGCGGAGCAAGAGAAGAGACGCCGTGAGGGAGCAACTCAAGGGCAGCCGTGCGGGACTGAGCGGGAAATCTGCAGTTCAGGTAAGGAGGTAGGCTTGATTGGCCACAAAGGTGGCGGGAGTGGAACACCCACATTGCGGGAGTGGGCGGGATTTGCATAATGACTCCATCACACCAGGCTCGTGGATACAGCAGATCCCTTGTGCTGCTGTTTCAACTTGCAGCCCCTAGTGCCCCCCCCCCCCCCCCCGCGACCCGGGGGATTCGGGTGTTGCGTTTCTCGGGTCGAACCCAGTAATGGTGATAACTAAGACGCTGTTAAGAAGAATCATTCGCCAGTCTCAGGTACTCTTTACAGCAATATCGGTGTTCATTGGATAATATCTTTTAACAAGGACCAATCACAGCTGTACGCAGACAGGTGGTCTCTGGAATGGACGCCGAACACAAGTTTCATAGGCTTTTTATCAGCCAATCATTTACACATTTGATACAGACTTTTTGGGTAGAGATCCCACCTCCGGTATCTATTTACTATTTAAATCTATTAAAAAAAAACCCTTAGCCCGTTAACCATTTCCTTACCTAACGCTATTACTACAAATAAAAGCATATCGAATAACTGATTATAAAAGCTGGATATAAGAATGTGTCGCTCTATTCTATCGGCACGCAGTGAAATACTTTGGAATCCTTCAAAAAACTGTCTCCCGGCACACATTAAAGAAACGAGCAATACGAGGCGCTCTGTTAACTCTTCTATGGGTTTATATAACGTACAGAACTGTAAAGATCACGCTTACCAAGGAATTGGGGCCAAATGCAATAGCTTTGGCGCAGAAGGGGTTATTAAGTTGCTTTGTAACCAATCAGATTTCTCTTCTCTGAGCTGTCACTGGTTGCCAGGCAGATCGGTTACACAGAGATCATTAATCCCAGCTCCGGATCGTCACCCAGGATTCATTCCCTACCCAGATCGCAGCGTGAAGCGGCTCAGTGAAGGTGGCAGTGAAGGTGTGTAAGTGTCTGACCGGGTCACACAGCTCATAAAAGGACAGCCGCCCGGCCTCATAGTCCAGGAATATCCCCAACCCCTGACAGGACGGGCGGTGAGATAACCGGATTACTTTACTGTCATGTATCACTGAATACTGATCACCCGACCAGCCCCACAAACTCCAGGACTTCTTATTATATCCAATCCGTGACTGACGTCCTCTCCTGTCTATACTGGGATAGGCCATCCCGACAACCCATACCCCTGATTCTATGCCCTCAACTCCCCAGTAATGTCTCCCTGAGGAGAAACTCCTGGTGCTTAAAACCTGAGCACAATCCTGAAATCTCTCTGGTGTTTCTGGGTGACTCTGGTTTATTTCTGACCAGGATACAGTTTTGAAGTCACCTGATACATCTACACGATTACCAGCCGTGTTTACATCCAGTAATATGTCTGAAGCCTGAGGAGCATCGAGACGTCTCTTTGCAGCGGTCACAATACCAGCTAAACCTGCGTGTAAAGTCACTGAGATCAGATCCTCATCCAGATCTACAGCACGGAGCTTTCTATCATCAATGTCTCTGTCCTCGGCATCCTCTTCTTCCTCATCACTCTCAATATCTCCCTCCTCAGTGTCCTCTTCATCCTCATCACTCTCAATATCTCCCTCCTCAGGATCACAAAAGTCAGTTCTGTCTGATTCCAGTTCCTGTAAGACAGTTAATGGGTCAGTCATGTTGCACAGCTCCTCGATGTCTTGTATCTTCCTGGACAGTCCCTCCTTCTTTATTTCCAGCTGCTGGATTAGATCTGAGACTCGGAGTAAGACCTGCTCTTCCTGCCGGGAGATCTCACTCAGGATTCTCTTCTCTAGAGCTTCCAGCTGTTCCCTGATGTCTCTAATCAGGGCAGCGACTCGCTCCGTTTCTCCAGCTGCTTTTTCTCGCACTTCTCTCCTGCGCTCCTGCAGACTCTGGACTCGTTTCTCTGTCTCCTCTCGCGTTGAGGTCAGTTTCTGCAGAACATTTCTCAGTTTCTCCTTCTTCTTCTCAAAGGCTTCATTCAGAGTCTCCACCTGGTGTCCCCTGTGCTCTCCGGCCAAGCTGCAGGACACACAGATACAGACAGCGTCCTCGGTGCAGTAATATTTCAGGATCTCCCGGTGGACGGAGCATTTTCTGCTCTCCAGTGAAGCGGTGGGTTCGGTTAGGACATGTTCCGGGGACTTGCTGTGTTTCTGTAAGTGTTTCTCGCACAGAGAAGCTTCACACAGCAGACAGGTTTTAGCAGCAGGTACAGGAGAGTCACAGTAAGTACAGGAGACCCCAACGTCCTCCTCTGCTGGGTGAGTAGACAGGAAAGTCTCTATTATGTTACAGAGCTTCCTGTTCTTCTCCATCACAGGACGTTCCTGAAACTCTGCTCTGCAGTCAGGACACGAATAAACTCCAGATCCTTCCTGGGTGTCCAGCGCGTCCCCAATACAGACCCGGCAGAAGCTGTGTCCGCATGTCAGGGTTACGGGATCGGTGTAAACGCTCAGGCAGATGGAGCAGGTGAGCTCCTCTCTCAGACCAGCGGACGCCATAACTGAACACAGGAGCAAGAAACGAAACTGAAACTGTCTAGTTTCTCAGAATCAGAGGGAAATTCCACATATAGGGTGCGGACAGTTTATGTAACCCTTTCGTATAAACCCCGTAGGGTGTAACTTTTGAATCTATGGCCGTGAAAGTGTTTGCAAAACCGACTCCTCATTCCATAATAAAGTGAAACAGACGTAGCAGTAATAAAAAACATTTTCTCCAACCTTTTATACCTTATCTTAAAAGGGTCGGGCCTTATCTGCGCAAGTGGGCTGTTTTAAACATATAAGGGCAGTTTCATGTATGTAGGGGCAGTTTTATGTATGTAGGGGCAGTTATAGGTATATAGGGCAGTTTCATTAACTCCTTATCTCTTTAGGGACAAAGGCAGAGCTTTAGTGAAACCACATCAGCCGGTAACCTCCACAACGTAAGCAGTTTTCAGAGGATCTGGAACTTTCTGGCATCTGCTGAAGAGGCCCATTTGTTGTGAAGTTAACCCTTTGTCTCCTACAAAAGGAAAAATCGAAACGAGTCCTCCGGCCCATTCATTACGCTGCCTTCTGGCCACAGAGCAACTAAACCTCAAACCAGACCTCTTTACCCCAAAAATGACTCGCTGCCACCGCCGCCGCCACCGCATTATGTTTAAGGTTTAAAGAATACCTGAGGAGGCTCCGGTAGCCCCTTGAACCTGCGGTGCTCAAAAAGCTAAGTTTTTAAAATAACATCAAAAACACAGAAACGATTCTATTTAATCTGAATTTTATCCACAAGTTTCAAGATAAATAACGATTAATGACAGAAAATCTGTACTGTATCAGAGTGAAAGAATCTTTGGGAATCTCCCATTTTTATAGAAATCCCCCTTTTCTCCGTGTCGAGGAGACGTCCATTTGGTGTCACATGGGAGGGAATGTGTGGCCCAGTTACTTTATGACGCTCGTAATCAGTTTCCTCTTCTACGTTAACCCCTTGGTGACAATGGCTGATTTTATTTTTTGTACCCTTCGTGACACTGGCTGGGGGGCCCGGGCACTTTACGACGCTCGTAATGAGTTGGGTCATAA
Organism: Spea multiplicata; assembly: GCA_009364415.1. Lineage (NCBI taxonomy): Eukaryota > Metazoa > Chordata > Amphibia > Anura > Pelobatidae > Spea > Spea multiplicata. Next base: position 12,651 of record VKOC01020286.1, read on the forward strand.
AGACGGGCAGCAGACTCTGGTCTGATGGATGAAAATGCCATATTTTTGGTTGTTGTGGTGCTTTCTACGTTAATAAATCATGACCATGTCCCCCATGTTATTACCAGTGTACAGGCACCAACCATCCCCTATCTACATGTCGGCTAGATGACCCATTCTTACGGCTCAGGCCTCTATGAACCCCCTCCTGCCATGTTTCCTATCATTGTGGGGGCCATAGTGTTAGAGCTAGAAATATATTATTTATGTAAATATTATATGCCAGGTAATAGCTCTAATTATTATTATTAACAGGGCAGGCTGATCCAGGAGGTGGGGGGGGATTGCTTTCCAGGCCTGTCTGGA
>VKOC01020289.1:0-11808 GCA_009364415.1 Spea multiplicata
GGGGGTATAAAGCATATCTGGGGGGCAGACTGGCATATAGGGGGGCAGATGTGCATAACTGGGGCCAGGTTGGCAAATAAAAAGAAATAGAAACAAGAAGTGAATTTTTTTCAATCATAGTTTTTATTAAATAAAAAATAGTTTACATGTGAATTTTTTCCCCTAAATTATTTTACTAATTTTGGGGGGTCTTATAATCAAGCAAAAACTGTAGTTGCACTCTGTAGTTTGTAGGATGATTGTTGCATCCTTTAGACCACCACTTGTGCTACCTCTAGTGTGAATGCTTATGTACAAAAGTGATTTCGGTACAACGTTTGAAAAGTGGTCACCATTTTAGACAACTACACAGTGTGAACTAAATGTGTTTAGTTACAAGAGTGTATAACTTGTATAGTTCACTATATATTGCAAACAGTTGAAATAAAAAATGTGTAGAATGACTGAATGACAGCAGCAAAAAACCCATCTGTATCCCTTTGGGACTATGCTATATTGATAACTTTTTTCTTGTGTAACGGCTTCCTCTAATGTAAAAATCAGTGTAAAACATATTAAGCACATTTAATTCATAATTGTTCAACATTCAAATCTACACTTTTTTAATTAACAGTGTATTTTGAGTGAATATATTTGAACCTCCATCTGCTTTCTTACTGAATTGCATTACCACGGAAATAGGTTATATTTTAGAGCTTAGTTAATAAGGAAGTCCTTGTTATTCATTACAGAAAAAAATGATTTTTGAGTTCAGTACCTCATGGAAAAAAAACAACTTTTCTTACAAAGATCCTTGACCTTTTTAAAAGAGTTATGAGTGTAAATAACAAATTAAAAATTACATTACCACACAAGCCTGCAACCCTGCACCTAGCTTTGTGAGAACCTGCCTCCTTTGTAAAATGCGAAATTATAATAATGCAAAGGACAAAGCATAACATTTTCAGATTTAATTTTATTAGCTATGAATGGTTCCAGACCATTGTTGAGTTCTTTAAGTAATCCACTTTCCTCCCTTTAGGACCAAGTAAATAAATATGGTAATATAACCCACATTTTCTGGAACCATTGCTGAAAAATTTGAAGCACTTGTCTTAAATAATATGTTTCCAGTATTTATTTCTGCTTAGACTTCTTCTATTCCCCTGCATGTGGTATATTGTCTCACTGAGATTACATTTTGGCCTTTCAGTTTAAAGAACTAATTCATTCATTCATTCATACATTTAGAAAAAACTTGAGCACAAATAACGTGTCGTCAAAGTACTCAGCATTAAAAGTTTTGGCACAAAATTTAAAACAACAATACATTTCTCAATATTTTGGCTTTTAATTGGTTAAAAATTAAACATCACTTTTTTAATGTTATTTTGGATCTGAAAAACTATCAAAAGAAAACTGCATTAAATTATAAGAGTGATGGGTAAATCAAACAGACTACACAAAAATAATTAAGAATATAACATAAAATTAGGTTTTTGATTGCTAATCAAACTGTATTTTATGCAAATTGCTTGCAATGGTTTAAGTACATGGTTGACATATATATTCCTAGTTATATGACTGGATAATGTGTGTGGTGCACTATATATATATATATATATATATAATTGAAACTAAAAATACATAAATAGACACATTTGAACATAAACTCATGTGAACCAACTTCACATAAAAGTATGTTGTAACCTTGTGAGTGGCTGAATAAGTTATCATTTTTGTCAGGATATAAAATTGACTTTATTAGAGGTCATTCTGTTTCTTCAAAGAGAAATTTAGATATATATTAGTTCACTTTGTTTTCTGGGGATAAATCTTAGTATATTTTAAGTTATTCTATTATTAGACTTTCTTCTGATTATAGATTAAGGCTTGGATACAGCTTACATTATTACTCAAATAATCATATAATGCTTTATGTAACTTTTAAAAGTTGATATTTAAAAATATCCAGTTTAAGGGGGACAAGGAAAAAAATGTAAAAATATTTAAAGGAACTTTCCAAACCAAGTGTAGTATATTAGTATAGTATAATAATATAATTTCACACATACCTACTTCTAAAAATCTAAATTACTTTATGTTTTTGAATAAGTTTCTTTATGTATGTCTTGCACTTACAAAGAGACATTGTTGTATTTATGAGCATTACCATGACAGACATACAAGAAAAAGTTATGGAACACAATTAGAATACAAAGCAAAACTCTGATCAAGTGGGTTTCTTTGTTTCGCGTTCTATCCACAATTTCTAGATCCAGCTATTAATGCTGCTATGAATTCTCTAAAGGCGTTACTTGCTTAATAAATACAACAATGTATTTCTTTTATATTGTAGATGTCACGCTACCGGCAGGGAGATCCGCTGGGTCCCCCGGCCGGCAACGGCAACCACCGCGAGGTAGGGGGAGACCCCCTGCTTTGGTCCGGCAGCCACAGCTGCCGCGAAGAAGAGGGAGACCCCCCGCTTCTGAACGGCAGCAGCAGCCGCCGCGAGGTAGGGGAAGACCCCCTGCCCCCGCACGGCAACCTCAGTCCCCGTGCAGAAGGGGGAGACCCCCCGCTTCTGCACAGCAGACGCAGCCGCCGCGGAGAAGGGGGAGACCCCCCGCTTCTGCAGAGCAGACGCAGACGCCGCGGAGAAGGGGGAGACCCCCCGCTTCTGCACAGCGGAGGCAGCCGCTGCAGCCTGAAGGAGGACTTACCTCATCCACGTCGCGTTCCCAGCAGCTTCAGCCGGAGCACAGGTCCGGCTCTGGTGTCCGGACGCGTTCTTCTTCACGCCACCTAGTGGCGCCCGCGGAAACTACATCAACTTATATGGGAAGACTACGTAATCGCCAACCACAAGATGGCCGCGCAGGAAGTGACGTAACGGCACTTTGAATATTTGGCGGGAAATCTCCAATTAGTGCCTAACTTCCTGTGCCTATTTAAGAGACTTTAGAACTCAGAGACTTTTCCTTCTGATGGTCGTGCCTATCTCGGTAGTGCCTTCCCAGTACGCGTTATTTCCTGTTTGTTCCTGTTATTGACCTCGGCTTGTTCCTTGACTATCCTGATCTCCGGTATCCTGACCTCGGCTTGCTCCTCGATTATCCTGCTCTCCGGTATCCTGACCTCGGCTCTCTGGACCATCCTTTGCCAGTCCTACCTGACTACGGTGTCTCCTCTGTACGCTGTGCCGTGACAGTAGAGAAGTGATCAGGGAAGACAAAATAGTAACGAATCAACATCCTATATTTAACAATATGTCTTGCAGAAAAGAGGATGTTGAGACTAGCAGTATTTTTTTTTCAACAGAAAGAATTGTAAAATATATAAATACATATTTCGGTAGAGGTTATGGGGGCTAAAAGATGGCTGTACTGAGCAGAAAATAAACTCAACAGTGAAAGCTAATCTTTTATGAAGGAAACTGGGCTATAGGCTTTTATCTCCATTCTAAATCTATAGTTCTATGAAAAATGCTAGAATTAGTAATAGGAGACAGGTTAGATTAGTGAAATGTATTTTAAGAACACACTGGCTCTCTTAGTAAGCAACAATAACCGTTCGGAAACACACTGCACAGTTGAAATATAAGATTACCTACGGATAAAATCTTTGAAAGGCTATATCCTATAACAAAAAGTCTATTTGCTGAATTTGTTTCCTTGATACACGTTGAAAATGGATGAAATCATTTAATGTGAAAGAACATTTTATTATAAAACTAGGCTACATAGTTACCTTTTAATTATTTGTAACATGTTATCATGTTTAAATCTTTTTCTCCATGGGGGAATATCCTTATCTATATTTGTAAAATCATTTACATTACTTAAAATGTTATAATTGACCTTTCTATCTGTGCAATGCTTTTACTGTGTAGGATTATTAGACATAACTAATATTCAATTTGCAGAATGACCATTGTGTTTAAATGGAAAGTCTAGTGGAAAAAATCAGGATTAAAACAATGCTGTAATTATAGTTAGGGAAGTAATGTAGTTTGGCACTCCAGAAAAGTAGGTTTTCTCTACAAAATCTCCAATAAATTTTCAATATCTGCAGATCTGTAGGTTGTCATTTCCCTGCTCAAATCACACTGTGGGATTGTATATCTGGGCCTAGATTACCTAGATATGCACCTTACAGAACCTTTATATATGTTCTATGTACAGATGGCTTCTTAATGTGTTCAGCCTTAAAATAAGAAAAAGAAACAAAAGACAAATAGTGTAATACAGTTGAGGTATAATACACCTTATGGCTTAGATGTTGCACTCACATGCTACATAAGTAGTATATGCTCCTCATAAGGCTTTTCATTAGATGTTCCATCCATTATTTGCTTTGCTTTCAAGATCGTATTGCAGCAAACTCTCCGGTTCTGTCTCCAAGGATTCAGCCACCCAACTCCGGACTCTCAGCAACGAAGGATGACATCACTCCAAATACAGGTAAGTAATACTTTTATTAAAAGTTACAAATCTTTATAATATATTTGAAATGTGATTCTAGCTGAATGGGGGCTTTATTCAATGCTCCTTCCAAACCTTAATTGGTTTTAATGAGGGGCAAAATGTCATAATTTGTGATTCAACTCCCTGATTAAATCCCAAATAATTATTGTGGTTTCTAGACTGCAATAGAATTTCATGCAATAGAATACAATTTCCATTAAGCAATTCAATGGGATACACAGACTACTAGTGCAAAATGAACATACATTTCTGACCCGAAAAAAAATAATCTAGAATGTGCACGGCACATCTAAATAATTTTCCTGCACGGTAGAAAGCTGAAATAATTGCCCTGCAAAACTGCAGAGAGAACAAAATTGTATACCAGTGTGCAATACTGTGATGTAGGAGAGCATAGAAGCCTGGTGTTCATCACATCTTTCAAGTAGCACAACACCAATCACAATTTAACTTTTTCAATCCCAACACATATTGGCCTTGATTCAATGCTACTGAATAAACTTAGTAGTACTTGGGAAATATGGAACGTTCATTCCGTATTTGAATGCTCTGAGAATGTGAAAACTACTTAACCACGAGATTGCAAAGGAAAAGCAGATAATTATCATTGGAAAGCAGCTTTGCCACAGAAACTACTTTAGTCAACCCTGGGTCATAACAGGAAGCAACCTGCTTACTACCATCTCAAGCCAAGCTCCTGCACCATAGAAATTTTTTCCTGCATCATAACACACAGCCTACTTATTACCATCTCAGGCCAAGCTCTTGCAAAATGAAAAGCTTTCCTTCCCCTTTTCTTGCTGCTAGGCAACAAATTAATGCTCATCTCTCTTTCCCTTATGCTCACATCATGGCAGGAGATGCTGCATGCCAGCTGGATGGCACTACCATCTACCACCATACAGTGGGCATCTCCACCACCCCATCATGAGCAGAAGCAGCAATGGGAGAGTGGGCACCTCCACCACCAGCATCTACGAGAGAGTGGGCACCTCTAAAACTAGCAGCACTGGGCACCTCCTGCACCATCAGGTACCACCCAGTCGAGAAGGGCTGTACTACCTCCTACCACACATTGGGCACCTCCTGCACCATGTGTAGGCACCTTCACCACTACCACAAACACTACAGTAGCATTCCATGTGGATGGCCACCACAAGGCATGAATGGCAGCCACAACCTCCTACTCCCCAGCCAAGTACATCCAGGATGCAGGAGAAGACCTACACCACCCTGAAGTCCATGATATCATGAAGACCAGAGATGCAATCTCCAATGTGGCAGCTGGTGAAGGTTATGAACTTGACACTATGGCCCAAATGAGATGTCCCTCACTCCACTCAACAGAGACCTACGCCCCTACTTTCAGTCAGATAGGCATTACTTTAGGGAGGTCCACAGACATGTATGATTCCCCATATTTCTCTCCTATGTATCTAGCTGTAGCCTCTGCAACAGCCTTCTTTTGCAGCATTCACAACTACACCACCTGCCACACCAGTCTGGGAACTGTGCTAGCTGCTTAATTATTTTTAAGAGGTCACTTAGTGAGCTGGGAACTCTGCCAGAACTATAATAACTCCTTAGTGGCCAAATAAAAAGCTGACAGAATTTCCAGAATAAGTCTGGGAACCTAAACTCTTTATTTGGTCACTTTGTTGTCATAGCACTGGCAGAGATACTCAAATTAGAAACATATGTCTGTTCTAGTTATTGTTTATTGATCTTTTATTCATAGGCCTTGAAACAGGGTGTGAGCATTTAGAGGGTGAAATGTTCTTGCTGTGGTTAATTTTTGCTTACCTGTGCAGTGCATTGTGTTTTATAATTTCTTTTACGATGTCTAAGTTTACTTTAGTCAGGTCAGGTCAATTGATGGTAAGGTGGAAAAAGTGATGGTCTGTAATGTACATGCAAAAAAATTTCCATTGTAGTCATTGTGCAAACTTCGCACCCCATTGAATAACTTTCAGAGCAGAATTTTCAATTATTTTAATTGGGCATTTTCTGTGCATTCATACTGTTACTTGTGCGGTCATTTTGTTTTAGTATGGTAATTAAATATCTTACCACTTCCCAAAGCACCGTCCTTTAGCCCTAACTTGAACTCAGGATAATGTTGCCCTGAGTTCAAGTTAGGGCTAAATGACAGCACTGTCCAGATTGGAGGATCAGGAAGAAGACTTTGCTGCAAGCGCCACAATTTTGGAGGAAGTCCCTGAAGGGTTATGTCCGGGGAGATGCAGAAGCAAAAGTGGTCGGCAGAAAAGGTAGGGAAAGAGTGAGAAAGAGAGAGAAAGTAAACAAAGAATGAGAGTGTGAGAGTATGAGTAAGAGTGTGAGAAAGTGAATGAGTGTGAATTTGTTCCTAAATTAAAAGTGCCCCCAATTTTCATCCAAACCGACTGGGCAGGGAACAAAATTTGCATATATTTGCACATATCTAATTCATTGTATCAATATTATGATTTTTGCTATGTGAACCGAACTTAGCTCAAGCCAGACTCAAAGCAATTGCTTTGTTCGACCCAGGGTCATGAAGAGAGCATTAATATAAGCCATAAGTTATGCAGCTCAAATTCAGTCTCATGTCATGTTTTTGGTGATTGTGAGGACCTTGCTTCGGCAGCTCACTGACCTCTAAACCTGATTAAGATTTTGCTGAGCTCATTTAAAAAGCGGTGTTTACTCTAATTGTAGCTGGAACAATATGCATGTTATTGTTAAATACTTTTTCCATCCAGCCTTACATGAAAAAATATAGGTGGCATTAAAGTGCTTAAGAATAAATTTGGCTCCTTAAAAAGAAGTCAATAATTTTTGCAGTGCTCCCAAAGGTTTGAGAAGGCAGTTTGGGTTTCTCAGGGCTACTAATTCTGCCTGCTTGCAGACAGTAATCCAGGAACTGTCAGTCATTGCTTCTCTTGCAATGAAAACAAAAATCAGGCTCTATCAACACCAAGTCCCTAGTGATTGGCTGAAACCCATGCTGAGGATGTCAGCCAAGAGGGGGCTGGCCGATCAGACAAAATGGTACCCTGGCTTTCTCTGTGTATTAGATATGAGGTGGGGGGTAATCAGCTTTACTTGTCCCCGTGGCTTGAAGATGTCAGCTCTCCACTGATTTCAGGTCAAGGCTACAGCCTATCAGCTATTTGTACAGCTATAGAAAATCAAGTGCATTTTAGCACTAAAAAGGTTAAGAGTAACTTTGGCTTCTACTAGAAGAGTCAAAATAATTTGGAAGGTTTACTGGCTCTTAGCTTAATGTTTTCAAAAACATCCATTGCGAGATTAAACATAGCTTTGGCTTCAACCACTGGCTCGTAGATTAATGTAGCGCCAATAGACAACCATTTCTGAAATGTAACTTTACTTCCATTTCTTGCACTGCTATCCTTGTGTTATTTAAATAAAGCTAACATCATATTAGAAAGACCAAATCTCATATGGCATATGTAGCTAAGAAATATATTGTGTAATTACAAGTGTATGCATTGAAGTGTGACTGTCACAATCAATGATGGTGTTTCAAGTCAACAATTGTAAGATGAGTTAAACTGCTTCCTCTTTGCTAAAATACTAGGAAAAGGGTCTGGATGAATGGTTAGCATGCATTGAATTTTAACATATCATGTCATGAAAGCAAAATTATAATTATAGTCATATTAATGCTTTCAAGAACATCATTATGCATTTGATGTATTAATATGCATATAAATAAATAATACGTTTTAAGCACTAAAACAAAAAATAAGGAGATGTATTAAAAATATTACTATACGTAAATAGTTATGAGTGATAATTATTTTATGTTAAGTGAAGTCCTACACTGACAGTAGAGTAATTTGATATGTTTTTATACATATATTCCCCAAATAAAAAAGCAACATTTTCATAATTAGTTTTAGTATTATTTTGCTGTCAATGTTCAGTTTACATTACAGTCTTTATTTTTATAAATTAAGTAAATAATGATAATAATTCTTGAGTTGGTTATTAAACCCTTTTTTTTAACTAAGATTGCATGTTAAAATGAAATTTAGAAATACAATTAATTTACCTTAATATGGATCACCTCCACAAAATATTTGAAGCTCAATTAATATTATGTAATGTTTTTGAAAACTTTTGAAATGATTTGTACTCTCAGTGGTTCTATAGAAAAATGTATAATCAAAAAAAAGACCAGACTTTTTGCTCAAAGTCAAGTAAATGTTAAGATTTGAGATGAGTTTTTCTACGTTTACTACTACAAATTCACATTTACACTTGACTAAGATTATATTCAACTTCTATCAATTTAACATCAAAAGTAGCGGAAGTGAAATGCAAGTTTGAATCCCCCTTTCTCTTTTAAACAGTAACGTACAAGGATAAAAAAAAATGCAGAATTTCATAACCGATAAAAACCATTTGACCTTCCTGAAATGTCCAGTCCTCGGTCTGGTCTCATAGTAAGGATAGCTTTTTGTCTATCTCAAGCATGTTTAAATTCCCTCACTCTATTATCCTCAATAAGATACCACAGTCAAAGCTGAGGGACACTACTTATTCCCACTACCAAATCATGCCTACAAATAAATATAGAATAAAAAAAACTAAATAAATATTATATATATATAAATATAGATGCCAAAAATACCAGTGTATTTTTTTATTGGACTAAACATAATACCTAAAAGATAAGCTTTCATGAGTTTTCCCTCTCGTCCTCAGGTCTGAAGCAAAACCTTTGCTTCTTTATGTGGCTGTATGCAGTATCTGCCATAATAATGTAGACTGGATTAGCCGGATTCGTCTAGTAGACAAGATGCCGAGTATTGCAGTATGCAATGATATTATATATATATATATATATACAAATCAAATCAGAGTGAAAAGTACTATGGGGTTAATGTTGGCATTTCAAAATGGAGATGATTCATCACAGAAGCTCCCCCTCCTCTGATATGACTTTTGTAAACAACGGCAATTTTCACAACTTCGGCAAATATCAGGGCTCTGTGAATAATCATCTACATTTATGCGTGCCATGGAATAAATTTAGGGTATAAGGCTCCCTGTGTGCCATGGGGTCTGTCATGGTATAAGATCCCCTGGGTCTCGCGGACATTCTGACAATGTTTTCTCACTTTTCCTTTGTCTCTGCCTCCAGATCCTCTTTCTCCACCTTTTCATCCTCTGCCTTAGTCTGTTTTGCCTGCCCCCTCTTCTTTTTCTGTCTTCTTTAAAAACAGCCTGCTGGTCCAGCAGTGCTTGCACGCAAACACTTTCACATCCATGCTCGCACGCAAATACTTAAAGTGACATAACCACCTCCATCAATCTCCTACTAATGTCTCTTGCTATACAACCCAGCACCCTGCTTGCTTTTGTGGATGTTTTATTGCATTGCTTGCTTATCTTTAATTCATCATAAATAATTACTCCTTAATCCCTTTATTCTGTTGTTACTGACAGAACAGTGTCCCCAATGTTATATTCTGCCATGGGAAAAGACACCTTGCTATTGCAACCTTCTGTAATATCACTTCTAAAAATATTAAACATTATGGGTCCCTATACTGATCCCTGAGGTACCCCATTAGTAACAGGTCCATCCTCTGCATAAACACCATTAAGTATAACCTTCTGCCACTCAACTATTGTGTTATCCATTCAACTATTTTGACATTCAAACTCAATTTAAAATCCAGTCCAAAGTCTGCAATTTATTTATTTAGTTTTCTGTGGGGGGCAGTGCAGAATACCTTACTGAAATCTAGATAGGCTATGGCAACAGCTCATTCCAGGTTTTATTTTAGTTACCCAGCCAAAAACAGTTAAGTTAATTTGATAATATCTCCTTCTCTCCATGCTGTTTCTGAACAATTTAGACAGCAAGTGAGGAAATGGAGAAAGTTTAGAGTGTTTAGATTGTGGAAGTGTTTACTGTTGGATGAACATTGTCTTGTAAATGCTACAAACTTTTATACTTAGGTAACACTGGTTACCACTGATATTATTGGATGTTGTGGCAATTCATGTTCTTGGGATGACATCTAGAGGAACTTATTTCATAACACTGGATAATTTACACTATATGGACAAAAGTATTGGGACACAATTAATTATTGAATTCACGTATTTCAATCAAACCTATTGCCACAGGTGTATAAAATCAGCCACCTATCCATGCGGTCTGCATTTACAAATGCTTGTGATAAAAATAGGTTGTTCTGAAGGGCTCAGTGAATTGAAGTGTGGTACTGTGAGAGGATGCCACCTTTATTAAATTTCATGACCTCAACCCCATTGAACACCTTTGGGATGGACTGGAACTGAGATTGTGAGCCAGACTTTCTTGTCCAACAACAGTGTCTAATCTCACAAATGCTCTACTGGAAGAATGAGCACAGAAACACTCCAAAATCATGTAGAATACCTTCCCAGAAGAGTGGAAGCTGTTATAGCTGCAAGGGGGGCAACTAAATATTAATGTCTAAGTATTTCATATATGATGTCATAAAAGTCCCTGTTAGTGTAATGGACAGGTGTCCCAATACTTTTGTACCCATAGTGTATATATATATTTGAGTGGGGTTTGGTGAGATATAAAAGCTATATCCTAGCAGCATGCAATACATTCACCATTCTCTTTCACCAATTTATAAGATCATATTTGTAACATTCAAAGAAAACCGCCTTCAAAGACTGCCAAAAACTGAAATGGCAAGTATTCTATTAGCCTGGATTCAATCTTTCCCATTATATTTTAATAATTCACTTTTGGTTCCTTTAGCATGATGGGGAGGGGGGCAAAATATCCTTCCCATTGCCTCAGCCTGGAGAGGGGTTTCCTAGTGGGAGGAAAATGTTAGTACCGTATTTGCTCGATTATAAGACAAGGTTTTTTTCAGAGCAAATGGTCGTCTTATAATCAGACCTCAAATAGGTCTGACTATGAGACGACTAAGATCCAGATCCCCTGCAGCTGCAGGGGACCTTGATCCTCCTGTCCCCCCACCCGCCCCACTTACCGGTGCTTCTAACTCCGCTGTGTAGCCGAAGCAGCGTGCAGATGTCTACGCGATTCGCGTAGACAACTTCCGCTGCAGCCGGAAGTAGGTGCAGCACCGGCACCTGTGCGGGGAACTCTGATCTCTGACAGCCGGGGAAGGTCTGCGTGATGGACGCAGACAACCCTCGCTGCTAGCCACACCTCCTTCCGGCTGCAGTAGAAGTTGTCTACGCCATTCGCCCCGGCTACATGACAGGGCAGGCAGAAGCACAGGTAAGTACGGTGGGGGGGGCGGGTGATGTGTTAAATGGGGGGCATAAGGCATTTCTGGAGGCA
>VKOC01020290.1:0-27936 GCA_009364415.1 Spea multiplicata
ATCCACACATATATACCAATCCACACATATACACCAATCCACACGTATACACCAATCCACACATATATACCAAACCACACACATACAAATCCACTCTCACTTAATGCTTTCCTACCTTTCCTTTCGTCTTTCAGCTTCTTTTCCTCTTCTTCGCTCCTCTTCTTCAGTGTAGTCACGGCGTACCCACAGAGACGGCTCCCGCACAGGGCGCCACACTCCAGGGGGCGCCGCCGCCGCTCATCACGGGGGTGCCAACTTGCGGTGTAGTCACGGCGTGCCCACATTGACGGCTCGGCGTGCCAACAGCGGCACGCGTGCCACGCGTTCGCCATCACTGGTTTAGTCAATCTGTGCGATCTTTCAAGCGGTACTATCCCTGTTCGATCTTTTTGGATGTAAGTTACGAGAAGGTCGTGTAAGTAGGTTTCTAAATGAGGATTTGAAATTTCTTCAGGGATTCCCCTTATTCTTAGATTTTTGCTTCTTGATCTGTCTTCCAGCTGTGTTAATTTCAGATCTATTAACTTTATATTCGATCTAAGATTGTTATTCTCCTTTTTGAGAATTTCAATTTCAAGCTGTAAACTTTGCATGGTGTCTAATTGAGATGAAAGTTTGTCTGAAATGCAAGTATGGTAATTTCTTGTTTCAAAGCATCAGTATTGAGTTTCATCTCTGCACTTAATTTGGAATATAGATCGTTTATATTTGTAATTCTAGATGGATGAGTCGGTTCCGAGTGTGTGATTTCTGTTTGGATCTCCAGGGAGGAGTCATATAGGGCTGCAGAAGATGTGTGAAGAGATTTAGGTATTATAGTTTCTGGTTTTGGAGAGTAATATGCTGTTAAGGATTTTGACTTCTCAATACTTAATCTTAATACTTTTATCTTTTTCTCTCTCCTTCTCTTTTTTGGATGCCATCTTGTAATCTTAGTGTTCTAGCAGTAAATTAGAGCCTGTTAATTCTCTTCTCTCCTCTCTTCTTTCCCTCCCCTCTCTCTTATATTTTGATCTCTTCTGCTATTTTAATTAGACGGATATTCTTTACCCTTTTTTATTTTATTTTTCCCCCCCTTTCTTCTTACCCTTTCTCTTTCTCTTTCTCTTTCTTTCTTTGCCTTTTCCTTACCTTTACCCAAAAGAAGAGTAATTTCGTTTTTTATGATATAGTTGCGCCCATATATTTGAGCATTATAGCTTCAGTTCAGTTGAGATCCTTAATCATTTTACTGGGAAGTGCAATGTCTTCACGACTTTGTCTTATAATCAACTCATGTTTCTCAGACAATAAACTTAAATGAAGTAATAAATTGAGCAGTAAAAATCACAGGAAGAAAAAAAAAGTTGTGCGGATTTAGTAAAGATTAAGGTATATACCATATGTATGTAGCATAGGCAGCAACGACTTATATGGGTAAAAGTCTATATTCTCAAATAGTGAGATTTAAGCTCTTTCATATATCCAAAAAAAAAAAGTGTTAGAATTATGAACATGTAGTTATTGTTGTCACTTAGCTTTGAGGAGAAGAGTAGGGTCTGTAGTGTGTTTGTCCATCTCTATGTCTCGTCATCTAAGCAGATAGAGGTTCATTGCGTTCTTTTTTTTTTTATATATTTATTCTTTATTAAGTTTTTACAAAAACTAACAAAAAGGACAAAAAACAGAGAATTACATATGATACATTGAAGTAGTGACGTAGCAAATTGTACATATACATTCATACATGAATATTTGTTGTATTTCATTAAGTCACATAGCATTAGAAATTAATAATTTTAAATACCCTCAGTGTTTCCTTGGAGAAAGGGGGAAGATCATAAATTAACGGGGCCAAAATAGATCTAGTAAAAGAGCCGCCGGAGCAGTGCTGTAGTTATATAAATGCACAGGGAGTTATTAGTCAGTTATCTGAAGCCATTTCTGCCAAATGGAATCATACCTCTCTCTTGCGTTAGCTTCTTTAAGAAAATGTTTTTTTTCTACATTACTTTGTAGATTTATTTGCGTTTTAATTTCTTGCCAGCTAGGTATACCCTGACTTCTCCAATGTCTAGCAAAACAGATTTTTTTTTTTTTACGATTTAAAAAGTTTTTATTCGTCAGAGTCATGATACAAATGAGGAGGCACATGTCACAAAAGACAAATAACAGCCGTCACGCAGGACGGGAATATAAACACACGAGCAGCATGATGAGAATTGACAAAATGAAAAAGGAACGAAAAAAAAAGTGACCCTCCTCAGCAGATCAAAGCGTACATCAGAGACGAAACTGACGACAAATTTTATAGTTTTTCAAAACATATCTAGCAACAATAACGCAACTGGTGCGCGAACACTTGTAATACATTGTAGAATAGGCATCGTGAGTGGTATGGAGATGCGGAAAACAAATGTTCACGAAAGCATAAAGAAAAGTAACAAAAAGAAAAAAAAAAAAGTAACGAGAACAAATTGGTGATACGGTATGCGGGTGAGACCGCAGGAACGTGATAGTAATGAGCGTGTGAAACGTCCTGCAGACAAAGTGTACAGTAGAGCTCCTGCTCCGAGCGGAACAGAGGGCGATACATATGAAAGTGGCAAAATACCAATATGCCAAGGTACTGGTCGGGCGTGGTCGCAAACATACAATCAAATATATTAAGAAAGGATCTGACTAGAGAGCCAGGGGGATCAGATTTCCGTGTATAAGTGTGAGGTGCATGACGAGTCGTGAGACATTTTTTCCAAAACCCTGTGTCTTTCAACCGTGCTAACTATCTCGGTGAGGGCAGGGGGGAGAGGCTCCCTCCATCGTTTAGCAATACACAGTTTAGTAGCAATGAGAACGTGTATAAGAAGTTTACGAGTCGAGGGAGGGATAGGGTCGGGAAATAAATGAAGTAACGCAAATTCCGGGAGAAAATCAAAAGGGCAATGAAAAATGCGACGTAACAGGGTGAATATTTCCGCCCAAAGCGGCTTCAGGACTGGACAGCTCCACCATATATGAAGCATAGACCCCGAGTGTCCACAACCTCTCCAGCAAAGTTTGGATTGGGTGGGCCACATGTGCGAGAGACGAACCGGGGTGAGATACCAGCGGCAGCTGAGCTTCTTTTGAAGCTCCAGGTGGTTGGTGCAGTGGGTGACCCCCCGCATCGCCTCCTCCGCCTCCAGCCAGGACTCCAAAGGGAATTCTGTGCGCAGCTCCTTTTCCCAGGCAAGCATATGAGGCAATTTACGGGCAGAGAAACGGGCTATTAACAGTGAATACCAGATGGAGATGGCCCCTTGAAACCTGGGAGCCGAGTCACGCAGAGAAGCCAATTGCTGGAAAAACGGGGTAGAGTGACACACGGGGGAAGGCAGAGAGCCCAGTGTATGACGGAGCTGAAGGTAACGGAAGAAGTCCCGCCGAGGGACACCGTGTATAGAAGTGAAGTGTGAGAAGGGGAGCAAAACCCTGTCTGTGTAAAGGTCTCCCAGCGTGGAGAGACCAGGGCGGACCCAATGGGAGATTGTAAAATCAGGGATGAGCAGTTCCAGGGTGCGTAAAGGAGTGAGACGTGTGAGGCGGTGCAGAGTAGGAAATCGCTTGGCCACCCTGTCCCAGGTGTCAATGGTGTGCCTAGTTGTCGGGGGCAGAGGCAGAATACGCGGGCGCTTAGGGCGGGGTAGCCACAATAGTTGGTCAATAGTGAAAGGAGATATGGCACTATTTTCCTGTACAGTCCAAATGGGAGGGCGGGTGAAAGAAAGGGAAGTGTTTGTGCAAGAATGCAAGCCTCGTGGTAAGATTCTATGTGTGGGACGCCAAGGCCACCTTGAAGACGGGGCACATAACGGGTACGATTCGCAACTCTGGACCTACTCCGGACATACGTGAAAGAAACAAAAAACTTCTGAATAGAATGTAACAGCCCCCTTGGGGGTTTAACCGGAACCGTCCGAAGCACATAAAGTAGCTTCGGGAGGGCTGTCATTTTTAAGGCATTCACCCTGCCCAACCAAGAGAGCTCATAGCCACGCCACCTAATAATATCCCTCCTCACAGAGTCCCATACTTTAACTAAATTGAGAGTGTTTATGTCGTGCAATGACTTAGGTAAGCGGATACCCAAGTAGGAAAGGTGGGAGGACCTCCACTCAAACTTGTAAGCGGCGGAGAGACGAGCCCTGCTACCCGGGTCCAGATGGAGACACATCGCCTGCGTCTTAGAAATGTTGATAGAGTGATAGGAGACTTTAGAGTAGTGAGAGAATTGAGAAAAAAGAGCGGGGAGGGATCGCTCCGGGGAAGTGACCAACGCCAGAATGTCATCCGCAAACAGTCCGAGCTTGCTAGTGTCGCCATTAGCTAACGGAAAACCAGAGATCAGGGGGTCCGAGCGAATGTTGGCCGCTAAGGGTTCGAGTGCGAGCGTATAAAGTAAGGGGGATAAGGGGTATCCCTGCCGGGTACCGTTCGTGATGGAAAACGGGGAGGAGAGGAAACCCATCATCGAAATGCAAGCGGTGGGAGACGTGTAGAGTGCTAGGACCGCTTGAATAAATGGAGGGGGAAGATTAAATTTGTATAGAACACGCAACAGAAATTGCCAATGAAGTCTATCAAACGCCTTTTCGGCGTCGAAAGAAATAAAAAGGCTGGGGCGTTTATGTGTGGCTGCATCCCAAAGGGAATTCAAAAACTTGCGGGTATTGTCGGAAGGCTGGCGACCCAAAACAAATCCGACCTGATCGGGGTGCAGGAGGGAGGGCAATAGGGGGGCCAGTCTATTCGCTAGAATTTTTGCGTAAATCTTGAGGTCGGTGTTGAGGAGTGAAATGGGACGGAAATTAGGGCAAACAGTGGGTGGCTTACCAGGTTTAGGCAACGTAACTACGTGCGCCCTAAGGTTCTCAGAGGGGATAGTGCCAGATGACATAAAGGAGCGGAAAAGAGAAAATAAATGAGGCCCTAAAGTAGGTAAGAAAGAACGGTAATACGAGGCAGTGAATCCATCCGGACCCGGGACTAAGCCCTTTTGAAGCTGGCACACAGCTCGTTCAATCTCCCTCAACTCTATAGGCATTGCGAGAGGCTCAGATGTCTCAGGTGTGAGGGTAGGTAAGTGTGTAGATTCTAAATAAGCATTGATGTCCGCTAGTGAGGGCTGAGAGATGGTAGCATCACGTTGCAGATTATATAATTTGGAGTAGTAGGTAGCGAAAGTCTCAACCATCTGAGAAGGGTTGCGAATCTCACGACCCGTAGCGTCAAGGATGTGAGAAGGGCGGGAAAAAGAAGTAGTGTGCTTAAGTTTTCTGGCCAAAAGAGAGTCAGCTTTATTGCCTTTTGCATAAAACTTTTGTTTAAGCTTCATCAGCATATACGCCGTTGAGCGTGCGTTAATTTCGGATCATTGGGATTTAAGGCGTTTGTGCAGGGTCTCAGAGTCGTGGAGTTGCATAAGCAGGGAAGTTTTATCAGCGAGGTGTTGTTTCTTAAGGTGGGAGGCTAGACTGATCAGCCGGCCACGCATGACTGCTTTATGAGCATTCCAGACCGCCTCCGCAGAGGAATCAGGAGAGGTGTTGTCAAGAAAATAATTAGTTAGATGCGTCTGAATTTGTTCCTTGTGCGCCGGATGGGACAGCAAGCTATCATTAAGGCACCAACTACCTCTGCCCGAGACAGGAAAAGAAAGCGCTAGGGTAAGTATAAGTGGGGCATGGTCGGACCAGGATATGGACCCTATGGAGCACGCCTTGACCGATTGGAGAGTAAATTTGTCCAGAAAAATGTAGTCTATACGTGAATATGATGTGTTTGGTGCGGAGTAATATGTGTGATCGTGTTCAGAAGGGTGTAGGACCCTCCAGGCGTCAAATAGTTGATGGGAGTGTAATAGAGAGGACATAGTGGAGCCCAGCGCGTGTGGCGGGAGGTGTGTGTGGAGCGACGAAAGGTGGAGCTGTCCAGTCGGGGAGAGAGCGCAGCATTCAAGTCACCACATAGGATGACCTGACCCTGTTTTAAAGCATCCAGTTTAGATAAAAACGAACTGAAAAATTGAGTCTGGGAGGTGTTAGGGGCATAAAAAGAGGCTATAGTGTATCGGACAGAATTAATGTCGCACACCAAGATGAGGTAGCGTCCCTGCGGGTCAGGGCATTTACGTATCAAGGAAAAGGAGAGGGTGTTGGAAAATAGAAGCGAGACTCCTGCCTTTTTAGAGGTGGCCGTAGAATGGTATTGCCAAGGGAAGCGTTCGGAAAATAAATTAACCGTGCTAGCCTTTTTGAAATGGGTTTCTTGGACACATATGATGTTGGCTTTATGTGACTTAACTTCAGACCACAAGGAGTTCCTCTTCTGGGGGGTGTTGAGGCCCTTGGCGTTTATGGAAAGTAAGATTAATTCAGCCATGAGTATAAAGTGTAAAAAAAAAGGCGGCGAAATAAACATGTGAACTACGACCCGCAGGGAAAGCATTCCCCCAGAATGGAGCATGCGATAGCAACATATGGACGACCACACCCGACCAGACAGTACCAAATGACGTAGAGACGAAAGTATATTCACAAAAAAAAAGAAGGCATCACCTAATACAAACAAAAAGATAACATATGGTAAACAATAAAAATGTACTACCAGGGCAGCGAGCCCAAACATGCGATGGAAAAGGCGTGTTTAAGAAGTAAATAGCACTAGGGGGGTGGAGAGGTGCAAGTGAAATCGGCACATCCAGCAGAAGGCCGCGTAGCCAAAAACCGTGTGACACAACGTGGCCGCCTATAGGGACCCGAGGAAGATGTGCGTGTATATGTGCAAAAAAAAAAAAAACTGAAAAAAACCATGTGTGCAGAAGCGATATATATCTGTGTATGTAAAAGAAAAAAAAGTGTAATGAAGTATGCAGTGTTGGTAAACTACTCCCCAGGGGGGAAAAACAACTATGGCCCACTGATGAGGCACTAAGGGTCACAGACTCGAACACGACAGAGCCGGGCCTAACGAATGGGAAACGCCCAAATGACTCCGGAGTAGCCGGGGGCCATCGAGAAAAATATAAAAAATGAGTGTAACGCACGTGTGTGAAAAACAAAAACAGTAAAACGTGTGAAAAATAAAATAAAATAAAATGGCATATATAAAAAAAAAGGTTTAAAATAATAATTAAAAAAAAGCCTCGTGGTCGACCCGCTCCAGGCCTTGGCGGCAGCGGGAGGCCCAACATGGAAAAATCAAGAGGTTACCGTCCCGGAGAGTAGCGTGGGGAATCAAGTTTTCGCGGACCAGTCCCTCTTCAATTTTTTCTGCGGGGAGATCTTTTCTTTCGCGACAGCAGGCGGCGGTGAAACCGGATCAGCAGCCGGGTCGATTCCCCATTTACGCAGCAGAGCCAAGCCGTCCTCCGGGGTGTGGATGGAAGTCGCGGAGCCATCTCTGACCACGATGAGGCGGATGGGATAACCCCATCTGTAGGAGATTTGGTGAGATCTCAAGAGGCCCGTCACCGGAGCGAAGGAGCGGCGACGCTGGAGGGTAATTTGAGAGAGGTCGGTTAGAAGCATGATGTTCTGAAAGCGGGGAGGGAGATCAGGTTTACGTCTGGCCGCCTGCATTATCTTTTCCTTTACATCATAAAAATGCACCCTAGTCAAGACGTCCCTAGGGGATTTCAAGGAGAGTGCTTTAGGCCTCTCGGCCCGGTGCAGTCTATCTAGGCGTATGTCACCGTTATTACCGTCTCCCAGAAGATGTTTGAAGAGGTCCACAACGAAATCCTGCAAGGCCTCTTGGCCTATGTCCTCTGGAATGCCTCGTAGGCGTATATTGTTCCTCCGGGAACGGTCCTCCAGGTCCATCACTTTCGTCTGGAGATGTGCTATCTCCGATTTAAGTGCTGTGTGATCATCCGCGAGGGTGTTATGAGCGTCGGCGAATTCCTCCATGCGCCTCTCCAGTTGATCTGTGCGGTCACCCAGGCCATCCAGGTCGCGACGGATGGAATTAGCAATGTCCTGGATGTCTTGACGGAGTTGCTCCCGCATCTCGCGTAAGAGCGACTTCATGGTGTGTGAGGTGAGTGCGTGTGTGTCTTGGCCCAAGTCGGCATGCTGGGCATCCGATGGAGAGGGAGGCCTGGAGCGGGAAGACAAGGTAGGTCTAGTGGATGCGTCCGAGTCCTCCTCTTGATCACGAGGTAGGCCCGACAAACGAGGTGCGTGCTTTTTCCGGATTTTTGGCTCAAAAAAGTTTGGCATTGTCGTGGATTTTTTCGTGCGGTGACCTGACATCTGTGTGGGACAACCAGGTTGAAGCAACAAGGTGGAAATAGCCACCGATGGATGCGGATAGAATGCTGAAAAGCTGGCTAAACGCGGAGCTCCTGCACCCTGCGACCGTTCAGTTCGCCATCCAGACCACCCCCGCAAAACAGATTTTAAACGCCAAAAGTATATTAACCCATAAGGTCCGATCATTACTATTAATATCTGGAAAGTCTAAATGAAACAAAAACCTTTGAGGGGAAAGTTCCAAATGAAACCCAAACAATTTTTAAATAAAGCTCAGATATTTTTATCTTAAGCTGAGTTAGCCTTTGGCACTCCCACCAAATATGTTTGTGCGATCCTATTTCAATTTGACACCTCCAGCATCTATCTCCGTTATTTGGTTGGAATTTGTGTAGGGACCATGTACCATCTATGTGTAAGTTTAAAAAAGAGTTCTTGAAGATTTATGCAATGGGTTGCTTTTTTAGTAAATTGCCATGTTTTATACCAAGATTGTAAAGGGATAGAGATTTCCAATTATTTCTCCCATTGTTTATAAGCTTTAGATTTATCAAAAGCCTTATTATCTTTAAAAAATTTCGAAATCTTAGACAATGTTCCACTAGCAGTACAAGAAGTAATACATTTCAACCATGGGTTATAGTCAGGTGGTGGGTTTGATGTTAAAAAGTACTTAAGTCTGATTTTGTGAGATGACGTAGTCACGTAGTACGTGTGTTTGGGGCGGGTCTGCGGGCCAATGTGTGGAGCAGAGAGCTTGCCGTGAAGAGAAGGGGCTGATTTTAATGCTGACCTGAGTGCGGGCTGCTGGTGCTTGTGGTGCGGGGGTCTCGGTGTTCTTGAAGCTCTGTGTGGTTGCTGATTCTGGCTATTTGGCCGTCCTCATTTCACGTGCTGCAACTTCCTCGCAGCTGAAGATTGTGTTTATTATGAGGGTGGCTTGCCGCGACCGATCCTCTCTTCTACACCAAGAATGCCAAGAATGCCATGCAAAGCATGCCGTGTAAAGGTCAAGAGCAAAGAAACAACTACGCCACGTGGTGAACGACACATAGAGTGAACAAGTGAGCGGCTGTCTCAGTGATTAACTTTGTTTAATATTGAATATTTTCAGTAATTCAACCTGGCACCATTAGCACTTTAACACTTCAGCACTTTAGTATCTACAACCACTCCTAGCACTTCGGCATTTTCTCTTACGGATTTAATTAACTCTTATGAACTCTATATACTAATTGAAAGAAGAAGATTTGGAGATTTGACTTCTTCTTAGCTTGGACTGCTACTTAGGATCATGTTTGAAAATTAATTGGGAAAAGCCATATATTTATTTATTTATTTATATTATTCTATAGTGATTTTTAGTACTCTTGCACTTGCATTTTAGTATTTATGGACTTAATGAACTTCAATGAACTCGATATATTGAAAGAGGAAGATTCGGATATTGATTTTTCCTCAGCTGGGACTGTTATTTAAGATCATGCCTGGAAATTAATAGGAAGAAGCCATATATTTATCTATCTATTTATTTAAGTGTATTTAAGTGTATTTGACAATAACGGGACTTTGTTGAAATTTATAATCAATTTAAATGAACAGAACCTAAAATGCCTCCTAAAGGAGATAAGGCTGCTAAAGGAGATAAGGATGAGAAACTTAAAGCTTCTGCTAAAACAAAGAAACCTCCGCCAATCAGTGCTTATTACGCTCCAAAAAGTTATACTGATACATCCATTATCTCATCTAAATCATCGCCAGAACCGTTATACGAAACTAGTATTAGTAACTCATTGGAATATATTATAAATGCCAATTTAACCACTGCTCTAGATTCTCTTTATAATAGAATTAAAGCTGACTTTAATCATTAACTTGAAAACATCATTAGCATTACAATCTAAGGAAATTATGTCTCTCCAATTTAAATGCAAAGAGCTATCTCTCCAAAATGAATACCTTAAGGCAGAATCTACAAAACATGATTTTAAATTAGCTGAATTTGAGGACAGATCGCGTAGACAAAATTTGAAAATTCATGGGATTCCAGAGGATGTTAAAGACCTAGATGCCTACTTAAAAGATTTATTATCTACTTATGTGGACCAAGATAAATTTAGGCTTAGCACCAATTGGAGGATTCTATAGACTTGCTTTTCCGCCGTCCTGGACCCAAAGTAATTCTCCAAGAGACGTCATGGTTTGCTTTAAGGACTATCGTATAAAGGATATGTTGACTAAAGAAATGAGGAAAAATCCTACCAAATCCTACGCTTCTCTTCTAACATTTCCAGATTTTTCACGTGCAACTAGACTTCATAGAAAGACATTTATAAATGTTACGGCTTGTCTTCGAGAGAATATTACCTACTCTTGGGGTTTTCCAACAAAATTACGAATTTCATACAAAGGGAAAAACTATGTTGCTAAAGATTATCTATCTGGGTGGAACCTAACTAACTTCAATCCCTAATCTTCTTCTTAAATTTTTTTTATTTTTTTATTTTTTTTTATACAAATATTAGATATCTAATTTATCAAATTTACTTAATATAGACTAGGCCTTTGGCCATTGTTTTTCAAATATTAAACAATTTACACATGGTTAAAAGGTGAAGGATTAGCCTTAATTTGTTTTCACATGGAAACTTGATCGAATCCCACTTAAATCCAATGTTCACTGAGTTTTCTTCAAAATCTTTTCTTTTTTTTTCTCCTTTCCCCCCCACAGATTTAACCTTACTTGTACCCAGTATTATGGGATTTCTATACATGTGAATTATTAAATCATATCATGTAAAAACACTTAAACTATATATAACCCTGATAAATACACGGTCACACATTAAAAGAAAGATATTACTATCTTGTTGCGAAGGGGTATGAGAATATCATTTATACACGTTTGCAAGAGAAAGGGTAACTCTTACTTTTGATATGGTCATATATTACACATATTTACTTACACATATATATACATATCTATTAATATTTTATTTATTCTAACTTTTCTATTAGATACATGGTAATTATGGATTGAATATGATTAAAATTAGATTCTAGGAGTGCTAATCACTCTGGGAAAACTTTATTTACTTATTTATTTATGTACTTAATATTGTTGGTTCCCCCCCCCCCACAGATTTAACTTTACTTGTACCCAGTATTATGGGATTTCTATATACACGAATTATTAAAATCATATTACATAAATCTGATAATTATATGGTCACACATTAAAAGAAAGATATTATTACTTTGTGAAGGGGTATGAGAATATCACTTATACACGACTGAAAGGGAAAGGGTAATTCTTAAACTCTCATTTTTTATATGGACATACAATATACATATTTACTTTTACATATATATATATATTTATTACAATTTTATTTATTGCAATTTTACTATTAGATATATGGTAATTATGGACTGTATATCAATAACATTAGATAGTTAATTCTAGGAGTGCTAGCTACTCTGGAAAAGCCTTACCTACTTATCTATCATTGTATTTAATTTTTTTTTTCTTTTTTTTTGCTCTCCCGCCACCCATCGGCCTGTTGACTCGAACCTCTTATTTTCTTTTTTTTCCTAGATGGTTCAGGAAGTTTATTTTAGGCCAATAATGGAGAAACCGTTTCCCCGACATGGCATGAAGAGGTTGATTGTTTTATGTGGTTGTGACTGCTTGTGTTGTCAAGTTTTCGTGCTAGAGGTTCATAGGAAGGAGAAATATCTGGAAGGGAGTCTTATTATGGGTGGTATGGAGGTATTCTATTTTGATGCCACTTAAATTCATGTCTATCAATGCACAGGGATTAAATTCTCCTTATAAAAGGTCTTTTTTATATGACACGCTAATTAAGGATAGGGTAGATGTTGCATTCATTCAAGAGACGCATTGGAAAGGAATTAAAGGTGATTCAGTTTGGAAATATCGTAAATATCGTGAGGTGTTTTCATCTTCTTTTTCAGATAAAAAAAAGAGGTGTGGCTATAGCGATTGCATCCAAAAATAAATTTGAATATATCTTTCACAATAGTGATCAAGAGGGTAGGAGGATTATACTTATTTGCAGTATAAATGACGTTGTATATACGTTTGTTAGTTTATACGCCCCATCAGAAGCATCGACCAGATTTTTAAATAAATCAATGGAAATAATAGAGAAAGTCTCTAAAGGGATATTAATTATGGCAGGTGATATGAACTGTATATTAGATATAGAGTTGGATACTAAAACCTCTAAAAGACGTAAAACAGAATCATATTTGAAAACCAAAGATGAGGCATTCTCTACGTGCCTATCTAAATATAATCTTTATGACATATGGAGGCTTCAACACCCAAATGATACAGATTACTCCTTTTTTTCTAAGGTACATAATTCTTACTCACGGATAGAATTCTTTTTCATGCGAAGTCATAATTTGGATTATTGTATCAATTCTTCTATAGGAAATATTTTATGGTCCGACCATGCCCCGATCTACATCTCCCTGAATGATAATCCTCATTTCAAGATGAGAAATAGGTGGACCCTTAATGAAGCTCTTATAAAAAGCGAAGCTGATTTGTTAGAACAGGCAAAGCTATTTCTGTATCAAAATGATAATGTTGAGACCTCAGATTTGAATCTCTGGTGCACTCTTAAATGCGTTCTCAGAGGTTATTTAATAAAAAAAGGGACCTGGGAAAAAAAGAAGAGAGGAAAAAACCGGCAGATCTTTATATTGAGTTAGCTTTACTCGAGAGACAAAATAAATATAATCCTTCCACGGACCTTCGTAGGCAGATAGACAGTATTCAGAAATCCATATTGACTAAGCTTAAAGTTAAATCTGAATTAATGATGGAGAGATTGAAAGCGCGTTGGTATACCAACAATAATAGAGTGTGTAAAAATCTCTAATAGATTTAAATCGCAAAATCTACAATCTAGAATTAACAAGATTATCTATAAAGGGGAAACCTGTACATCACCTAGACAAATAGGCAATGCTTTTAAGGACTATTATGAATCTCTATATAATCTTTCTGAATCTACTACTTCCACTCTGGATATGACTCATTATCTCTTCCACAAATTACTGAACAAAAAAGGATAGAGTTGAATCAACCCTTTACACTACAAGAGATCTCTAAAGTAATTGAGATCATTCAATGCAATTGCCTCAGGGAATGAATTTCCTAGCGAAATGCTAGAAGCTAGCATCTCTCCTATTCCAAAGTCAGGCAAAGACCCCTTGATAGTTTCTAACTACAGGCCAATCTCTCTTGTCAATATTGACGTTAAGATTTATTCTAAAATACTAGCTTTGAGATTGGCCCGTGTGATTAAAGACCTTATTCACCCCGATCAAGCAGGCTTCATGCCTGGAAGAGCAGGGGATGAAAACACGCGTAGAATTTTCAATATAATTGAATTTATTCATAAAAATAAAACCCCTTCAGTGCTAATTGCCCTAGACGCTCAGAAAGCATTTGATAGGGTGAATTGGAGATTTTTGGCTGCGACTCTTCAGGCTTTTGGTATATGTGGACTCTTCTTTAACTCAACTATGGCTCTTTATACAGTTCCCACGGCCAAAATTAAAGGCCCTGCATTAGATTCAGATTACTTTCCTATTAGGAACGGCACTCGACAAGGATGCCCATTGGCTCCTATGCTCTACGCCTTATCAATTGAATCTCTTGCGGCGTACATTAGAAGCTCTATGAATCTTGCAGGCATAAAAATCAGCGATTTTGAATATCGGATCACTTTGTATGCCGATGATGTCCTCCTATCACTCTCCTCACCATCGATTTCTATTCCTGCTCTACTAGAGGGAGTATTGAATTTTGGAAACTATTCTAATTATAAGTTGAATCTCTCTAAAACCCAATTAATTTCATTTTACTTATCTGACTCTCAGAAAGATCAAATTCAAACATTGGTTCAATTTGACTCCGGACTAATGCAGATCGATTATCTGGGAATCAAAATTGGTGCAGTTCTTGAAGAAATACCTACCCTTAATCATAAAAAACTTTTTTTGATGTTAAACATCAGCTCTTAAATTGGGCTAAATTAGAGACTTCATGGATGGGGCGCATAAACATTCTTAAGGCCTACATTGTACCCAAAATTCTATATCTTTTTAGATTAATTCCCTTTCAAATTTCCAAGCAGATTATAACAGAATGGGATAATCTGTTTTCGCGTTTTGTATGGGCAGCCAAATTGACTAGACTTCCAACAGATCTCCTTAAAAGGAGTACGGATTTAGGTGGCCTTGGCTACCCGGATCTAAACGAGCTATATGAAGCCTCACAAATATCTTTCATGTTAGCCTGGAACCTGACAAATGAGAAAAATATTCCAGGCTGGTATGATATAGAGAATTATGTGTGTAAAAATTCCGATCCTTTCCTATTTTTTTAGATGCCTCAAACTCAATTTAAAAGGAAAAAAATCCCCAGTCTTATTATTAATGATGTTCTATCCACCTTTTTTAAAATTAAGAAACGTTTGGAAGATGGGATTACATTTACTAAGGGTTGCCCGATCACTGTCCTCTCTTTTTTTATCCCCGATCTCTCGCTGGAAAGCTGGAGACAATTGGGTGTAGAAAAGATAGGCGATCTCTTTATTGGATCTCAATTGGCTTCCTTCCCTTCTCTGATTGAAGCTTATGATATACCAGCTAAAGATATCTTTAAGTATATTAGACTCAAACATTTTCTTTCTATGTATTTGCCAGTTTTATCTACCCCCTGGTTCAAATTTGTTACTTCTAATACCCCTAAGAACCTAATATCTAAAATTTTGAAAATCTTTAAGGTTAACAAAAATTACGGGAAGAGTAAGGCACAAAAACTATGGGAGACGGACTTCGATTTATCTATCTCCTTACTTAACTGGAACAAAGCTTGGCAAGTTAACCGAAAGGCATCCCATTGTCTGAACCTTCAGGAACACTTTTATAAACTCATGTACAGATGGTACATGGTTCCAACCATCTAAAAGTGCTTCCTGTTGGCGATGCCATACTGAATCTGGTACACACAAACATATTTGGTGGGAATGTTCAGGTCTAATCTTTTTTTTTAAGTTATTTGGATTTAATTCAATACTCTCTCCACAGGCTTTTATTCTTCATTTAGATCTTCCAGATATGAATAGAAATGATTTAATCCTTTGGATAAATATTTTATTAGCAGTAAAAATCTGCTTAGCTAGGAACTGGAGGAATACGACTCTCCCCCCATGGTCTGAGATTAAAACTCAGATTAACCAACAATGTTCCGCTGAAAGTTTTTTTGTTAAAAGATCTAAGGCTGATGAGAAATATAAGATGATTTGGCATAGGTGGTTCCCATTTACTGGTGCATGATTCCTGTGCATTGCAAAAAATACTAAACAAAAAAAATGAAATTCTTATCTATCTCCATAATCCTCTTTCTTCTATTGAACTTGTGGTAACACTCCCCCGCTGCCTGTGAATCTCTTCCACGTATGTCTCGTATGACTGTTAATAGTTGAAATGTATAACTTGGAAATCGCTTATCATTGGGATTATTTATCAGTATAAGAATTATTCTATCAGCCCATTATGTCTCAACATTGTGAATCGATTGAATGTCTTTGTTATTTGTCTAAATTTTTTTTTTTATGGAAAATATTTCTAATAAAGATTGATATATTAAAAAAAAAAAAGTACTTAAGTCTGATATATTTAAAGATTTCTCCTGGCGATAGTGTATATTTATTAGTCAGGAAAGAAAAGGAAGCCAATTGTCCTTCTAAATAAAGGTCACCTTTTCCAATTATCCAAAAGAAGGTCAGGTATATAAAATGATAGAACCTCCAGGGGGCAGTTTTTTGTAAATGGAATCCCTGTATCAATGTTTTTTTATTCTATAAAGAGAAGATAGAATATCTGCAGTTATTAAGCTAGAATTTTGTTTTTCTTAAATTGGGATTGAGGTAACCAAAAAGGAAAAAAGGATCGAGATTTTTAAAATTATATTTCTCTATATTATACCAACCCAAGGTATTTTTCTCTTTTGTAGTGCCCCAAGCAATCATAAATGCTACTTGAGAGGCTTCATATAGTTCTTTTATGTCAGGATAGCCTAAACCACCAAACTCAGTAGATCTTTTAAGAAGCTTCGAGGGTAGTCTTACTATTTTTGCTGCCCAGACAAATTGAGAAAATAGATTTTCCCACTTTAAAATAATATCTTTTGAGACACAGAAAGGAATTAAGCGAAAAAGATATAACATTTTGGGGATTATATAGGTTTTGAGAATATTAATACGACCTATCCAAGAGATTTCAAATTTCGCCCAATTTGCTAGAGAAGATTTTATTTCCAAAAAGAGTTTCTTGTGAATTAAAGTAGAAATATCCTCCAATACAGGTCCAATTATAATCCCTAAATAGTCAATTTGATATATATAATCATTGTTTTGAATACACCTATGAATTACAGATAACTGTGGCCCAGAAAGGTAAAATGGAATCATCTGGGTCTTTGATAAATTAAGTTTATAATTGGAATAATTTCCAAATTTTTCTACTCCTTTTAAAAGAGCGGGGATAGATAGTGAAGGTGCAGACAATGTTAATAAAACATTGTCTGCATATAGGTTAATACTATGTTCGTGTTTATCAATATTTATACCATGAATATTAGAAGAATTTCTAACATAAGCAGCAAAGGGCTCAATTGTTAGGGCATATAACAAAGGAGCTAATGGGCAGCCCTGTCTTGTACCATTGTAGATATGAAACATATCTGAATCTAAAAAGGGGCCTTTAATTTTTGCGGCAGGGGATGTATATAAAGCCATAGTTAGGTCATAAAAGGGACCTGTTAAACCAAATGCTATCATAAATATATAACAGTATCTTTTGTAACTTGTCGAAAAACTACAAAAAAAGCCCTTTTGTGAAAAGTAGACATTTTCTAAGATAATTATTATTATAATTATTATCTTGTGTGAACAATACTATATATGTTATATGTTAATACGCGTGTCATTTCATATATTATTCCCAGAAGAAAAAAAAAAAACCCTTTTATAAAAAATAAACATTTTGTAAAATAATTATTAATCTTATACAAACAATACTATATATGTTATTATTCTTCAATGTGTCATTTCATATAAGTGTCATTTCATATATTTCAAACAAGAAGTGAAGGGGAAAAAAAAAGAAAAAGAAGAAAACCCTTTAAGATAATTATTAATCTCAATGTGTCAATTCATAATACAAGTGTCATTTCATATATTATTCCCAAGCGAAAAAGAAAAATAAAAAAAATAAATAAAAAAAAAGATCAGAATAAGTAATTAGAGATGCAAATTTTACATTTTTAGTAGGATTCCTTCTCATTTCTTTAACTTAATCCTCTTTGATTCTAGAGTTGGCAAAACAGACGATAACATCTCTAGGTGTATTTATTTGTATCCAATTTGAAGGCAAAGGAAGTCTATGGGCTCTTTCAATTAGTATTGGGCCGTACTTTTGACAATCCAAATATGTTGAGAGTAGCTCCATAAAATACGGTTCCAGTTCTTTTACGTCTTCAGAGATCCCTCGGATTTTAAGATTTTGTCTACGTGACCTATCTTTTAAATCTGCAAGTTTAAGGTCTTGTTTTGTTAATTCTAGATTTAACATTTCATTTTCAGATTGAAGTTGTTTAATTTCCGTATGTAGCAGAGTAATTTCTTTCGATTGAGCAGCTAAGTTGACTTTCAAATGAATCAATTCCTCTTTATAGTCTTTGAGATTATGATCTAGGTCATCTTTAATTTTAGTATATAAAGAGTCCAGTGCTGTCATCAGATTAGATTTTGTAATATAATCTGGAGGGTTGGTTATACTGATCTCGCTTAACCGATCTGGAGATGATTTAGATGATAAAACGGAAGTATCCGTTTGGCTTTTTGGAGAGTACTAAGCGCTAATTGGGGGGGGTTCTTCGTTTTCACAGACATTTTGGATTTTTCTTCCTTCTCACCCCTACCAGCCTTGTCTCCTTTAGGAGGCATTTATCATTGCTAGTTTTTATATATATGAGGGAGAGATCTTTAAAGGCCTTTAAGCCTTTAGACAGAGATACATTCAAAGCGTGTTAAATTACTTGGAGATCCATATAAATTGGTTGCAGATCCATGCACATCAAATTTCAGAGGATAAGGAATGTGATATTTGATAGTCATATAAAGTGTTATATATAGATCTTTTTAAAAGAGAAGAGCAATAGTGAAACTTAATACGAAAAGTGGATAAGACCATATATTTCATTTGTGTAGCAATTTCTAATGCAAATACCCTTAGATTCAGATCTTAGCTCACAATTTGTGAGAAGGGTCTGTAGTTCAATTTTCAACATTTAGTAGTCTTGGTCATTTAAAAAAAAATTATATTTAAAATTTTTCTATTTCTTGTGCTTCTTATTAATAATTTGATTAAATGACCTGAAGGTCGTATGTATCAGAGGTGTAATAGTCTATAGACTCACGGTTGCATCATACAACTTTTGTTGGTGCTCTGCCAAACATAGCTTCCAACGTCCAGCTTCCACCTCCACCTCTCAAATCACAGCTGAGGGAAAATTCAGATGTCTGTAGATGGAGAGCAGTAGCATCAAAACAACTGAGCAAAAGAGTCTAAAAAGCTCTGGGAAGGTGTCCAGCACCATTTAGCCGTCTACAAGGCATGCCACGAGGTGGAAAACACACCACAAGGCAAAGGATCAGCACAACACCAGCAAAGGGCAGCTGGAAGATCGTGGAGGACCGTCAGTCCATCACTGCCGCTCGGCATCTACAACTCGGTGCGCTGTCCGCACTCCGTTCGCCGTCGACAAAGCCACCAGCAAGGGGCAAGGACAGCACCGTTGTCCGGGGCTCGGGCTTCTGCAGAGCTTGGCGTTCGGTGCTCCTGTGCTACCCCCACTTCAACCGCCGGCCCATCGGCACGTCTCAAAAGTACGTAGTTATTGGAGTCATTGAATCCTTACCCAAAGCATCGCAATGACTCTTCAAGGAAGGTCCAATTGACTCTGTCAAAAGCTTTTCCAGCGTTCAGGGACAGAAACACAGTAGGGATCTTATATGAAGATACATATTCCACAAGATCAATTATTTTCTGCGTGTTATCATTTGATTGTCTACCCTTGATAAAACCGGTTTGATGTTTATGGATTAGATAACGACTAATTGTTTTTAAACGTTCGGCCAAAATAGCCGAGTATATCTTTGTGTCTACATTGATTAAAGATATAGGCCAATAGTTAGCCATGTTTGAAGCCTCTTTCCCAAATTTTAAAATTGGAAGGATCGATGCCTCTAGCATACCGTTCAGAAGGGTCCTATTATTTTTAATATAATTAAATAAAATAGTTAATTGAGGAGATAACAGTTTAGAGGGTTTTTTATAAAATAAAGTTGTGAAACCGTCAGGTCCGGGGGCCTTATTCAATTTCATGGATTTTATCGCATTCCTGACTTCCTCTTCTATAAAGGGTTTATCTAGCTGGTCAGCCAGTTCTTTTGATATTCTTGGTAAGTTAGATTCTGATATATATTTCCTAATATATTCTCTATCATGATTTTGGTCAGGGATGTTATAAAGAGATGAATAGAATTGAGCGAAAGCATTCCCTATTTTTTTCTGGGCTGTACCAATGATTGTTCCCTTCTGATATTTCTGATATATTTCAAGTTTTGTTTTTTTAATTGATTGGAAAGCAGTTTGTCTGCTCTGTTCCCTGCATAATAATATTTTTGTTTCATTTTGATTAGATTGTAGCTTGCTTTAGAATTAAGAATCTTTTCTATTACTTTTCTGGTTTGTATCATGTTTACAGTGAGTAAATCACTCGGATGTTCAATACAATTTCTTTTTAAATAACTCAGAGAAATATATACGTCAGAAAGATTTTTTTACCCTTAGATCTAATATAGGCAGCTTTTTTAATTAGAAGGCCTCTCATCACGCATTTTTAGGCACCCCAGACGATCTCATGATCTCATATTTAATGTTAGAAATTAGAATTGCCACCCCGAGTTTCTTTTTATGTGGTAGAGAAGAATGTTCTATAACTGTGTATTTTTTTTATTATTTACTCTATTTATATCCCCATGAGGTGAGTTTCTTGAATAGAGCATAGATCAATATGTTTATTCATATAATCAAATAACAAGTATCTTTTCTGGGGAGAATTCAGGCCCTGTACGTCTAATGTAAAAATTCTAATCAAATCCTTCATTAGCCATATGAAGTATATAGTATAAAGAATTAGAGCTCATACGAATAATTAATTTCCTATCATTCTCATTCTTACATACAACAATAAATATGGAATTCATAGTGCCATGTAAAAACCAGAGAAAACTAACTTGAATCCCTGAAATCATAGTACCACCATAAACAAAGTGAGTAACGGTCCGTAACGACAAAAAGAAGAAAAAAAAAAAAAACTCACTAACATTTCCAGAAACAATAGTTCCATATAGTTACCCATATCATCCTCAAATTATATGTTCGACAACGTATTCATGAGAGACATGAATACATAACGACTTGTTCGGCACATCTTAAAACATTGGGGCGAATCAGTCGCCATAATTCAAGAACAAGTTGGATATATGTTTCAGGATTTGTGTAAAGGAGAAAACCTATAATCTCTTCAACGAATGTCAACATGTATCGTGTGTACTACTTCACAATATCAAAATTATTAAATTTATATTAGAGTGTAAAAATCTGTGATCATTACATTAATGCTCAGAAAATAATAAACATCAATTATCCTATAAAATAATAGTGACACTTTCAATATGTGTAAGTTGTGTGACGAGCAAAAATTTCCTTTACCTGAAAGGAAAGAGAGGTGTAATACTTCCAAAACATATATTTCCAAGTATATACCCATGTCATCTTTAAATTGTACGTGCAACAGCATTTTCATGTAAAGCCTAATAAAAACTTATTCGACACTTCCTAAAAAATTAGGATGAATCAAACGCAATAGATCATGGACACTTGGTATACAATATATGTGTCTCAGGTTAGATATGTATGTTTCAGGATTTGTGTAAAGTAAATAACCTTTAATCTCTTCAAAGAATGTCAAAGTGTATCATGTCTGCTGCTTCCCATTACTAGGATTAATAAAATTGTATTCCGGTGAAGAAAAAAAGGATGTAGATATAAGAGTAAACTAATACTTAGTACCAAAAGCAAATAGTGTGCCACGTGTGGCCTTCAGTGTCAAACAACATGCAGATATCACGATACAGTTTGATGAAATGCCTAAAACCCACAATTAAGTCTTATCATGTTTTAAACAAAGTTCATGCATTACATACAAACTAGTGAACCATGTCAGAGTATGCTTAGATATTGTCCAAGCCTTCCTGATAGCTTAATGAGTTAGTAAGTTAGTATAGAAGTCTCTATTGTCTTCAAATTTATAAACAGTGTGCATGAGGGGGGGGGGGAAACCTGAATAAGTATCATTAATATCCGACAACCGAAATTTTCTTTTTCCCTTTCTTAAGTCTTTATCTTCATTCCCTTTCTTTTTACTTAGTTTTCTTATTTTAGCCATTGTTTAGATTCTTCCACCGATGAAAGAGTAACTGCTCGATTTCCAATATTTATTAATTTTACTGGGAAGCCCCAAATATAACTTATGTTTCTGTTGTGAAGGGACTTTGTAATATCTTTAAAGCCCCTTCTCTTTTGTCTAGTGTCTATTGATAAGTCCTGAAAGAAGAGGAGGTGTTGAAATTTTGCCACTTTGGAGGTGTAGGTACTTGATGCCCTCATCACTTTTTGACACATATAAAAAGTAGAGAAGCAAATAATTATATCTCTTGGTTGAATATCTGTAATTGATTTAGGTTTAATAGTCCTATGGACTCGTTCAATCACATCATCTCTTTCTGCGTCAGAGATACCCATATCAAATAAATCTTTCAGAAAAACTCTTATAGCGTCTTGTTTGATCTCTTCAGATATATTTCTGATTCTTAGATTTTTCCTTCGTGATCTATCTTCAGAATCTATCAATTGTATTGTATTGTATTGTATTTGTATTGTATTGTATTTTCTTTTTGTGTCCTTTTTTACGGATTTTAACTCAAATTCTAGATGCTCATATTTTTGTTCATTTAATTTGAATCTTTTATCCAATTTTGTATCATTATGTTTTTTCAATAGTTCTTCTTTAAATTGGTTGAGCTGCTTTTCCATACACTGTTGTAGATATTCTTTAGTAATCTGATGCGTTAGTTGGAGACTAGGGCTAAGAGATTGTCTTCCGGATTCATCTATGGTGACATCTGAGAGGCATAAGGATTCCTCTGTTTTTCTCTCTCCTGAGGAGAGAATAAAGTAGTAATCTTTTTGTCCTTCCTTTGTTCGGTTTCATGTTTATCTCTTTTTTTTGTATTTCGGATGGTGTATTTCTATCTCTATTTCTGAATTACATTTTGTGTGTAAAGGATTGTAAGCCAATATAATAGCTTATAGATATAATGTTATTCAGTTAGTTTAGGTCATTAATTTCTTGAGCAGCAGGTAGGATCTTCATAAACATTAAAGTATGCCTATTAGAGTTCTATAAATTTATAGTTAATATTCTGTGAGGACGTGGCGCTTTCAGTGCCTTGTATAGTGATCTAGGACAAAGTTTATATATTATGCTTATTTCCTTGAGCTTAGAGTATATCCTGCAGAAGCAGGGTTCTTCATACTGTCTCTTAGTAATTTCTTATATCTAAAGTCATAGGATAATGTAATTAAATTCAGACTTTGTTTAAACACATGAATCTTGCATATTGCATAGATAGATAGCAGTAATGTATAAGGGAAGAGATCAGCCATTCATGATTCCAAATGAAACTTTTGTACTTGCGTTTACGTGTGTCAGCTTGTTAAACAGCCTCTGAAGTAGTATGCACTGTAACATACAGTAAGCATCTCTCTCCCTTTAAGGGAAGAGGACTCTGGACAGGAAACAGGAAGTGGAGGATTGGCTTGCTGGGAGCTGGGACATGGAAGGACAAATATGGTGATGTTAAGAAATAAAATAAAGATAGTTGCTGTTAAAAGTCATCTCTGAGTGTCTGCAGTTTTTGATAATATTACAATTGGCGACGAGGAGAAGAATTGGAGACCTACTACACACAGACATTGTTCTGCTGCACACTGGTGAGCAAAGCTAAGATGGCAGATTCCCTGCACATGTTCCCAAAGTTTGATACAATTGATCTTAATAACCTGGCTCATAACTGGAAGAAATGGCTTACTAGATTTGACAACTTTTTGGATGCTATGGACATATTCAGCACACTATCTGCTGCAGATACTGATACATACTGTGGCTGCTCCAAAGCCTTAACAGATTATTTCAACCCTAGACAGAACCCCAGATATGAGAGATACAAATTTAGGATTACTAATCCATGGACACATATGTCACACACTTAAAAGAACTGGCCCAAGATTCCAGTTCCTGGGGACAAATCAGGATATATTTGAATTTCCGAGAACTTTACATCCGTTGAAGTATTCTGTCTTCGTGATTTTAATATATTATCTTTCCAATAAACCGAAGTAAAGGAGACGATTATGTCTCTAGGAATATTATCTGCAAGATCTTTAGGTTTCCTCAAGTGGTGACATCTATCTAATAGATTGGGAGGCAACTCATCTACTATATTCATATCTTTAATTAGATCTAGTAAAAATGATTGAAGTTTATCTGTTGAATATGATTCAGGAATATTCCTAAAACGTAAATTATATCTTCGAGAGTGATCTTCCAGTTCTGAAATTTTAGTTTGTAAATCTTCAAATTTCTTTTCTAAAGATATGATCAGTTCTGAAGTTGTCTTCTGTTGTTTCTCTAGTAATTCATATTTGGCTTCTACATTGGTAATTTTTGTAGATAAATTGACAATTTCCAGCCTAATATCGGTAGAGCTAGTAGAGATTTCTTGTTTTATGTTTTTCAATAGCTCATCTAAAGCACCTTTTAATATGTCTTGTGTAATTGCAGTGAGATCAGATCTAATAGGGCTGGACAAAATATCTTCCATTGAAGCCATTGATTCTGCCTGAGAATAGTCCAGACACTCTTTAGTTTGTCTCGGTGAGAAAAAGGCCGTAGCTCCTTTATTTAGTTTAGCGTCTTTTTTGTCTTTTTCTCTATTTTTGGATATCTGCTGTTTAGGCGTCTCAAATATTTGTGTGTTTTCTTTTACAAAAATACAGCGTCTTGTATATAAGGATTCTTTCATTGGCGTCAGCCCTTTAGAAACAGGAGTCAGCACGGCTGGGCCGGAATAAGGCTGGATTACGGCTGGAACACAGTCAACGGCACTGAACTTTCCTCTATGATCTAAAATATCTACGTGAAAAGAATATCAAGTATATATGGGTCTTTCCAAGGGCTATAAGAATATTCTGGAATGGTTCTACGGAGACATTTATGAACCAAAATTATGAACCATAATAATAAAGAATGGATAACACAGAACAAAATTTGATATAACTGTACTTCTTATCTTATATGTATTTATTTTTTTTAATTTATATAATCTATATAAGTACTCTATTAACGTCGATAGTAACTAATGGCCCTACAGAAGAATTTGAACTGAAATTTTTACATGTCTGCACTTTGGCACTTTAACTTTACATTATACTATATGGCATTAATGATATAATATTAATACGGTCTCCTAGTGCTCTTTATTAAGTGGATGAAAATCAAATCATGCATTATGGGAAGATGCGAAATGAAACACCTATAGGACTGCACATTTCACTTTGCACTTTATTTTTCCTCTCTTATTTATATATAGCTAATATGAGAAATCTGGGTCCACATAACAATTTAATCATTTCAGTATAATATATATAATATCCTATTTTCCGCACAATGAATTTTTACATGCACTTTATCAAGAGGATGGTAACTAAACTACGTTCCATCGTAGAATCTGAAATGAATTCTTTATATGATGACACTTTATTACTCTCCATTTGTATTTGTATTTTTTTTTCCACAATGAATTTTATATGCACTTTATTAAGAAGATGGCAATAATATTAGGTCCTATAATATAATTGAATTGAAATTTTTATATGTCGGTATCTCGGTATTATATTTCCATACTATACTATAATATTGGGTGTTAGTATTAAATATTAATAGGGTCTAAACCCTTTATCTTTATCCATAAAGAATTCTGGTGCACTTTACTAAGAGGACAGAAGCTAAATTATGCTCTATAGGAAAATTAGAAATGAAATGGCTATATGACTGCACATATCACTTTGCACTATATACCGCAAGGCCGCTTCCGCTGCCTTCCTCTGAAGTGCCGCGCAGGAGAGGCAGACCTCCTGGTACACAGCGTCCTGCTGCTGCGCATGCGCGACCTCTAGTGGCGAACTCGCATACTAGAGGAATTTATGAAGGGAGATTACGCCATCCACAAGATGGCCGCGAGTCACAGACACCGGAAGTGATGTCATGAGGGGCTGATGGGAGATTCAGACTTCCTCCGCGGTTCTCCATTTAAACCCCTCAGACATGTTACACCTTGCCTTCTGATGGTCGTCTATGCCTTGTGCTAGCACCCAGATAGCGTTTACCTGCCTGATTCCTGTGTTTGACCTCGGCTCGCCTGACTACGTTGTTTTCCTGTATCCTGACCTCGGCTTGTTTATCGTTTATCCTGATCTCCTGAATCCTGACCTCGGCTACGTTTATCGGCTATCCTGCTCTCCGGAATCCTGACCTCGGCTTGTCTGAACTTGTTCTGTCTTGGAGTCCTACCTGACTACGGTGTCTCCTATATACTTGTACGTGACAGAATCAGAAGGCCATCATGAGACCCGCTTCGGTGGGACTTCAAGATCCGTGTGAGGCTCGGCTGGATGAGATGGATCATCGTCTGGAGCAGTTTACCCAGGCATTCCAGATCCTCCTTCAGCGCACTGATCCCGGATTACCGGCACAGTCTCCAGCAGTAGCACCTCTGCCAGCCTCCCTTCCGGCTCCAGTCTCCATGGTTCATGCTCCTATGAACCTTCCGCCGCCACAACGTTATGGAGGAGATCCTGCTACTTGTCGTGGTTTCCTTAACCAATGCGAAATTCATTTCGAACTTTCTCCTTATGCCTTTGCTTCTGACCGCGCTAAGGTGGGATACGTAATTTCGCTCCTGACCGACAAGGCCCTGGCATGGGCTTCACCTCTGTGGGAGAGAGACATTTCGGTGGTTCGTTCCTACTCCGAATTTGTGTCTGCACTACGTTCTGTATTCGACGTTCCCGGCAGGAGTTCCACTGCTTCGTCCTCTCTTTTCAATATTCGCCAAGGGGAACGTTCTCTGATGGACTTTATTGTCGAGCTGCCTCCTTCAAAGGGCCATACCGTGATTCTCGTGGTGGTTGACCGCTTTTCAAAGATGGCTCATTTTATCCCGCTTAAGAAGCTTCCCAACGCCTCTACTTTGGCGGATGTGTTCATCCGGGACATCGTTCGCCTGCACGGCGTACCGTCTGAGATTGTGTCGGACAGAGGGACCCAGTTTGTTGCTAGATTCTGGCGCGACTTTACTAAGTCCTTGGGAATCACCTTGGCTTTCTCCTCTGCGTATCACCCTCAGACGAACGGCCTGGTGGAGAGGACTAATCAGCACCTAGAACAGTACTTGCGCCTCTTTATTAATGACCACCAGGATGACTGGGCCGATCTACTGCCGTTCGCTGAATTTGCGAGGAACAACACGCTCCAGGAGGCTACCAGGATCTCTCCGTTTTTCTGCCTTTATGGCCTCCACCCGCAGTCTCTCCCAGGGACTTTACCGGTTTCACCTGTTCCAGATCTGGAGGAGAGACTCGCTTCCATCCGTGCCACCTGGGCCTCTGTTCACTCCGCCCTGGAACGTGCTGCTCAGCTCCAGCAGAGACAGGCCAACAAGAAGCGGTCTCCCAATCCCTCGTACCAACCCGGTGATAGGGTTTGGTTGTCCACGCGGTTCCTGAGACTCCGGGTTCCTTTTATGAAATTGGCTCCACGTTTTATTGGGCCCTTTCCGGTTCTACGCCGGATTAATCTGGTGGCGTACGAACTCTCGCTCCCCAGAACGCTTCGTATTCCTCGGGTATTTCACGCCTCCTTGCTGAAACCTCTAGTCTGCAACCAGTATACCCGAGGGGCACAGTCTACTGCTGAGACTTCCAGGAGGGGTTTGGAGAGTCGTATCCCCCAGGCCATTCTTGATTCCCGGCGGCAACAAGGCAGTCTACAGTACCTCATACAGTGGAGAGGACTCGGTCCAGAAGAACGTTCCTGGGTACCAGCGGCACGCCTTTCAGTACCACAATTGATACGTGCCTTCCACGCAAGACGCCCTTCTCGTCCTGGTGGTCGCCCTGAGGGCGCCCTTTTGAGAGGGGGTACTGTTACTCACCTGTCCTCGGTTCCCACGTTGCCGCAACAGCCGCCGCGGAGGAGAGGGAGACCCCCCTCCAACGCACGGTTACCTCCACAGCAGCCGCCACGGAGGAGAGGGAGACCTCCCTCCAACGCACGGCCACCTCCGCAGCAGCCGCCACGGAGGAG